>JAJOZX010010993.1:0-85000 GCA_023014485.1 Bathynomus jamesi
ATATGCAACTACCAACTTATAACTGCATTATGAAAGATTACCGTTCACAAAACATTTAGTGAAGGAGCAGATGAATAACAAGGAGCCTTCATTTTCGAAATAGCAGAGGCAGTTTCCAAAAAGGTAGAAAATATTTGGAAGAAGGCCTCTTTGCCAATAGTTTCACATACACGCGTTTTACAGATGATGCGAGTGTACCATGATAAATCAGGTCCTTATTAAAGCCATACAAGTCACGCAAGGATCAGCTAAGTACAAAAATCAGCTTGAGAATTTGAACTCTTCAAATGCACTTTGTTTGAATCTGCACCTGCAAATGTAAGGAGTTAGGAGATGCTCATGTGAAAAAAGTAAGAAAGTCCCTCCAAAAGAGCAGATTTTTTAAATGACCAACGAACACAGAATAATGGTGATAGGAAGCATTGACATAGCACACACAAGACGATTACAAGCAAGAGAACATCGAAAGGAAATGGAAAAAGCACGTCTGGAATCCTCACAAACAACTAGTGCTGCTATAACCAATACGTCCAACTTACAAATCGAAACAGAGACAAGTGAACTCAACAACTAGAAGAGATATCTGAAGATAATGAGGAAGATACAACCTCGACTCAATATGTAATATCAGAACAACAGATGCGTGAGCCACTGCCTTCATTAGCAATTACTTGTGATAGATTTAAAATGTCGGACAGAGCTGGGGCTGCTATTGCTTCTGCAGTATTGGCAGATCTTTAAAATTGTTACTCCGAAGACAAAGGGAATATTATAGACAGAAGTAAGCTAAGACGTGAAAGACAAAAACAGAGAAAGGAACTACAACAGATAGGAGAGCCAAAATCCATGCGGGGATTATACTTTGATGGCAGAAAGGATAAAACAATGATTCAAGTCCAGGAGAGTGATGGCTCTAACCACCAAGAACCAAACGCGAAGAGCATATCAGCATAATATCTGAACCACACTCTCTGTACTTTGCACATGTGACACCTTCCAGTGGCAAAGCTAAATACATTTGCACAGCGCTAGTGAATTGCTTGAAAAAAGGAATGTGATATAGGGAACATCGTGCAGTTGGCTGTGATTCGACAGTGGTTAACACTGGTAGTATTGGAGGCACAATAAGATTACTGGAAAAGCCTTTAATAAGCCATTGCAGTGGCTGATATGCCTTTTACACCTTAATGAACTTCCATTGCGCCATCTGTTTCATCACTTGGATGGTACCACTACTGGACCAAGAGCATTTTCAGGAGAAATTGGCCGAGCACTTTCAGACTGTGAAAAGCTTCCCATAGTTAACTTCAAACCCATTGAAATTCAAGAGGACATGTGTGAAGTTGATGTAGATGACATAAGTACTGACCAGAAATACCTTCTGAAATTCACAAGGCTATATCAAGTGGAACATTCTCAAAGAGTCTTAGTCATAAGAGTCCAGGCAATATATCACATTCAAGGTGGCTCACCACAGCAAACAGGACTCTGCGGTTATATGCAAGCACAGAGATCCTTCAGGCAATTTACAAGAATTAGCTACTTTCATTGTTAGGGTATACGCACCAATGTGGTTTCAGATAAAGCGTAAACCATTATGCCAATATGGTGCTAAACATTTGTGGCATATGATTGCAAGAAGCCGGTATCTCCGTGAAGAGCTTAGGAGAGTACATGACTCAGTCATTCAGCGAAATGCATATTACACAAATCAAGAAAACATTCTCATTGCAATGATAGCTGATGAAAGGGAGCATGTGCGTCAGTGGGATTTAGGTATCATAAAAGCAAGGGCATGCATTCAAGAAACAGATGTTATCAGTATTTTAAGGTGCCAGAAATAAATTTTTATGCCAAAGACTATACAGATCTCATTATGTGGCAAGATTTTCAGATAGCAGAACCACCGATAACCAAGGAGTTTCTCTTGATGATATTGAATCATGCATCAAACATGGTACTACTCTTCATTCAGAATTATTTCAGTTTCCATGTCATACACAAGCCGTGAGAGATGCGTCAAGCTCGTTACAGACGCTGCTGGATCAGTCTGCGGACCTACAAACAGAGATGGTTGGATTCGTGCTACATTAGAATCAAGAAAAAACAGCCAAAATTTGACACAAAAGCAAATTACTAAATAGTCTTCAGCAAGAACCCTTCTAGAGGGAGGTTGGTTGGGGAAAGGGTGGTAACTCCGCTAAGGCACGAAATAACGTTTCTTAACTGTCTCAAGCCAATATAAAGGAGGAGAGACATCCTAATTATTACTGTTCCCTTTTTCAAGTAAATACAGAATCATACTTAATTGTCATTTTAAGTTAACTTCAGCCCTTTTGTGGCAGCTGAAGATATTAAGCATATGAACAAGGCATTTTTACAAAACGAATTCTTATCATTTAAGAATCTTAATCAAACTATTATAATTCTAAGATAAAATTTTATAATAGTTTGATAAACCTAAAATAGAAGCATTTTTTTCCTTTTTACCCAAAATTGTGTTAACTTTAGCCCCCTGGTGGCAGCTGAAAATATTAAACAAATGAACTCATATTTTGGCAGGTATATATCGTCCACTAAATGCAACTTTTAATCACTATTAGAACTTCATACTAGAAAAAAAGTACTTTTCGCTCCACCCTAGTGGCCGTCCACGAACAGCCACCGATGAAGACACAGCGACCATGGTGCTGGAAGCGTTCGCAAAGAGTCCCCAAAAAAGCACTCGACGGATGTCTGCAGAATGCGGTGTCAGCCAAATGAGTATCGTCCGCATTATGAAAGAGCACAGATGGCATCCATACAAAATGCAAATGTTGCAGTATCTTAGCGAAGACGACCCGGACAGGCGGCTGGAATTCTGTGAATGGGAAAGAACAAAAGTGGACGAAGACACGGAGTTCTCGGCTGGCATCCTGTTTTCAGATGAAGCCAACTTTTATGTTCATGGAGGTTAATTGTTAAAACGTACGTTATTGAAGTGATGACAACCCGCACTGAATGAGTCCCTCGAAGACGCAAGGCGCTGGAAAAGTGATGGTGTGGTGCGGGATATGGGGCAACACAATTGTTGGCCCTTTTTTCATTGACACCAATCTGAATACCGAAATGTATCTAAACATGCTGCAAGACAGTCATGCCGTCCCTGCTGAACGAGGACGGGGGATTTCCAGCGTACTTTCAGCAAGACGAGACGCCACCCCATTACGGTATCTGCGTGTGCCAGTGGCTGGATCAGCAGTTTCCGGGTCACTAGATTGGCCGCCGTGGTCCTGTGGAGTGGCCTCCGAGGTCCCCAGACCTCACCCCCCTTGATTTTTACTTGTGGGGGCACTTGAAGGCCATGGTGTACCAGGTGAAAATACAAAACACGGACCACCTAAAGGAACGCATTCGTGATACGTGTGCACTAGGGTGGCCCAAAAATTAACTGAAAAAATAAGTTTGAATTGCTATTCTCCACAAGGCTATTCCTGTTCCATATCACAAAAGAAACCTTCATGCAAAAAATCAAAGTTCGGCCAATATTTAGAGGTCGCGACCTCAAGGTAAAAATATCTAAATTCCATAATTTCAGGTCACCATTATGTTCTACAATAAATATTTGTTGAGCAACGCCACTGTAGGCAATGCACTCTTCCCACTAGCTCAGTTGGTCGCCAAGTCTCGGCAGGTGTAGACGTGTTTTTGCTGTGTTCCTGCCATCTGGGTTACGCCGCGCAGTGAATCACACCAATAAGGCAAGTTAAACTTTTCACCAGTGAGTGGCGGACACTATGCTTAGTTTTTCTGTCATTCATTTACTGCACTGACCTTGATAAGCAATTTGAAACAATGAGTTGTTTATTAAAATTGTTAAAAATTAAAAAAAAATGTAAAATTTATAAAAGTTTATTAAAATTGTTAAAATTGTTTGTTTTATATTCTACATAAAACATATGTATTGGTTCTTTAACTCTAATTTCCATTTTATCTTCCATTCCACAGGCCAAGACCATGACAACGGCAAGGAGCAGTCCGAAAGTTTGGCTCCTGGGTAAGCCGGACCCGGACATCTTGGAATCTGGCCTGCCAACAAACGGGGCTATTCTCAGGAACTTCATGTTTCACCACCAGAAGGGATCCACAATCGGTGACAGTGCTAAGGTCACCATAGACAGAGCGCTGACAATCTGGGACAAGGCACGAATTTCGACCCAGCGGGTGGACTCCGGCGTGCGCAAGCTTCGGAAGCTCTATGAAGAATATTGTGGGTTGAAAAGAAAAACCGATTGAAACCGAAAGACGGGTGCCGAATCAAGGACAGAAAATTCAGAGAATCTCACCAAACTATTTGACATCTCACGAAAAGACGCCCTCAGTATTATGACGGACGAAGAAGACAAACAGTTCCTGCAGATGCAACAGCAGGATCGCTCGAGCGCGAGTATGTCCGGGATCGACAAGACCTTGACGAACAAGGAGACTCGCAAGCGCCTCAGGAGTGATCAGGCCAGTGCTCGTAAGGAAAAAAGCATGTTGAGCGCCCAACAGGCGAATACAGCCGTTCCGTCTAGTTCCGCCATTGCTGACATCTGTAGCTCCTCCACATCGACGGAGTCTGAAGATGATTTCCAAGCTTTGTCAACATCCAGTCAAGATCAGCCAAGGAATAAGAAATCGAAGCAGACCATTGTGACCAAGGAAGTAGCCGCCGCGCTCGACCGAGTGAAACACCATGACCGCGGTGCCATGTTCGTCGTAGGAACCGTCACGCAAGCGCTCGGTCATGGCCTGGAGTCTGTGGCGCTATCCAGGAACACCATTCAGCGAGCGCGGGTCACCACTTGTGAGGCGGTAGCAACTGCTCAACAGGCTGTTTTCTCGCCGGACAGCCCACTGCTTCTGCACTGGGACGGTAATCTGCTTCCAGATATCGCCGGCAATAAAAAGCTTGTGGATCGCGTCGCCAACTTGGTGACTGGTGGTGAAACAGAGCAACTTCTTGCCGTCCCTAAGATCGGTCGCGGCACGGGAGAGAAGCAGTGCAATGCATGTGTCCAAACGCTGGAGGAATGGAACCTCAAACCCATGATCCAGGGACTAGTCTTCGACACGACGGCAACCAATACTGGGCTGAATATGGGCGCGTGCACCATAATTGAGAAGGCTCTGGACAAGGAGCTCATCTGGATCGCGTGCCGTAATCACGTGTTCGAGGTAATGTTGTCGGCCGTATTTTCTGTCGCCCTGACACCAACCGGTGGGCCTGAAGTGGGAATCTTCAAACGCTTCCAGAAGACCTGACCTGATATTAATATAGTTGATTTCCGTTCTGCTGGAGACGAGCAGAAGGCGACAGAAGGCCTTAATAGCTGCCTCCCTGATGGCACGGTCAGGATATTCATGGAGGAGAGCAATTACAGTAGGTTTAAGTCGTTGAGGGGGGCCTTCTCTGGGAGAGGGGCCTCGTGCCAGTAGCGAGCGTAAATAAGAGAAACGAAGAGGCAAATCTTTGTGACGCCAGCTGTCTCGTGGGCCGTCAACTTAATGTGGCTCCTGAAAAGGAAGATCTTCAGCGAGTATATTGCCTTAGCCATCCACCGCGCGTTGTGCATAGCGCCTGGCGCACGAAAGGACGGTTCTCCGTCGGAGGATCCCACTAGGAATATATGACAGAGCTGAAGCAACTCTACATAGTCATCCGTGGGAGCCGGCTCTTGACTGCCTCCAAGTAAAATGACATCATTTTACTTGGAGGCAGTCAAGAGCCAGCTCCCACGGGATGACTATGGAGAGTTGCTTCAGCTCTGTCATATATTCCTAGTGGGATCCTCCGACGGAGAACCGTCCTTTCGTACGCCAGGCGCTATGCACAACGCGCGGTGGATGGCTAAGGCAATATACTCGCTGAAGATCTTCCTTTTCAGGAGCCAGATTAAGTTGACGGCCCACGAGACAGCTGGCGTCACAAAGATTTGCCTCTTCGTTTCTCTTATTTACGCTCGCTACTGGCACGAGGCCCCTCTCCCAGAGAGGGCCCCCCCCTCAACGACTTAAACCTACTGTAATTGCTCTCCTCCATGAATATCCTGACCGTGCCATCAGGGAGGCAGCTATTAAGGCCTTCTATCGCCATTTGTGGTACTTCTCTGAGCACCTCGCGCCTCTCGCCCTCTTCGACGATCGCGTCGACAAGATCACCAAAGCAGCTTTGGTTGACCACTTCTTACGTCCCTCAAACCAAAAACTCTCGAGACGTCTGGACGGGACTGCTCGATCATCGTTCTTCATTGGCGTCGTACATCACGAGTCGTTCTTTGAAGATATTCGATATACTCTCCATGAAAGGACATGAAGCCAAGACATTCTTGTCGAAACCTCCCTCCCTCTGGCTGACAGACCCCATTTACCAGTTACTTAAGGCTAAGTGCAAGCTCCTCAAGGTCGTCAACGACTGTGCCGAACGAAGAGTCGCTCTTATTCAGTCCTACAATACCGCGCTGACGAAAGACGACCCAGAAACAATACCTACTGCGACTCGTCGCCAGCCACCGCAAAAGATTGCCAGTTCTGACGAAGTTGGCTTTGACGAAGAAAAAGTAACGGGTGTGACGTTGTTTGTTTGATATACAAGGATTTAGTGCAGTCGTATTAACTGCTGAAATTTAGCTCTTTTAAAAAATCTAAAACGTATTCCAGGTTCTTCGAATTATGAACATTATAGACTGTCAAGTACGTGAAAGAAGAGTAAACATTTGGAAATACAAAATAACATGAACGTTATTTTCATTTTATGACATAATAATTGTGAATTGTGCAGATAAAATATATTTAGCTCAAGTAATAATCATAACGTAGAACTAATTTTCAGTAGTCCGAAAATGCGTTCTGAAGTAAGGCATATCTTTTTTGTATCAATAATAAGAAACCTTGAAAAGAAATTTACAATAATAACGTACAATCCTAAGACCCAACCGAGGGTAAGGCAAAGCCAGCCTTGTTTCTCGCCGGTCCAAGTCCAGATAAATGGGGAGGGTTGGCGTCAGGAAAGGCATCCGGCTATAAAAACCCAGCCAAAACCACAATGGTGAGTCTTCAACACGAAAATGCGATGACGTACAGAGACCTCGCCCGACCTCTGTGGTGAGGCGAGGGCTACCGCACTAGGGTGCGTCGAATTTTTCAACTTTCAAATTCTAAATATGAGGGGTGCTAAAAAAGTGCAGCATGACTTAGGAATTCTAAAGATATTTTTGTTAATTTAATATAATTTAGTTTTGCTTGGTAAGAAGCTACATAAAAATAGTGACTTTTTTGACTTTTTTGTGGAATTATATAATAATTATTATATTAATAATTATATATGCTGTATATATAATGCACTGCTGTTTTTGCTTATTTCACAGGTTGAAACATATTCATCAGTGTGCTGAAGATTACTTGTCCGTCAGTGCTACCACCTAACCAGTGGAATTGACCTACAATGGCTTCTAAAAGGGACAAGACTGGGGACATCACACATATGAGCAACCTAATTGGAACTGGTAGAGTTGTTGCCCTCTGAACTCCCAACTCTGCGAGACGTTCTGAAATATGGGCTACTGCTAAGAGAACAAAGTGGTGAGGATGTGAGAACTACCAGCAGCCAGTCTTGCAAGGACATTTACCCTAAAGTGCTTGAAAAGTGGGAACGAGCAAACAGTTCTTTTGTACCCCCGTTGTAAATTCACGAGTCACAATCTTAAACAGATCCAGAGAGCTGGGAGCAGGCCAAAAACATATCTCTTGGGAGAGGAAAGCTACATGTCAAAGAGGCTTTCATTGCAAAACTTGACAAGCTTTTTGACATCCTCAGTTGCAAGTGTAAAATTGTTCTCTGCTCTGCATTTGGCTGCCTTGCAGATGCTGGTTGCAAAAACGAAACTCACATTAACTGTACATGCCCTAGGGAGATGAAGATCCCCGTGAAGGAACTTGCTTTCATTAAAGGTCAGAGACAAGTCTGGTTCTATTGGACCACATCAGATTGGCTTGCCAGATCAACCTGAGCACAACAGACAAGTCAAAAAGCAGAAGCGGCCAGAAGACGAAAGGAGGCGGCTTGCTGAATATAAGCAGACAAGTAAGCAGGATGTTTCAATGCCATCAAATGAAATAATTTTCTCTGATGATGAAAATGAAGAAAAATAGCTGATGCTCAAGATGGAAAGGATGGAAGTTATGAAGTGACATTAGAAATACCAAGCACGTCTTCAACTTCCAATAAAAAGCCAGAGTACAACACATTAGAAATACCTAATGTTGCTATGCATAGCATCAGATATGGTGTTGGCCTGCGTGCCACAGCTGCCATCACCACTGCTGCCTTTATGGATGCTGGCTTGATCACTGAAGAAGACAAGAGACTTGTAGTTGATCACAATAAAGTCAAGAGGGCCCAAGAAAAAGTTATGAGATCCCTGGATCAGGAATTTGATGATCTTTGTAAGAAGGGTGAAATTGACTGCATCTTCTTTGACGGCCGTCAAGATACAACTAAAGTTATGCTAAAAGTAGACAATTCAGATCGTCAGTTCCCCAACATCATCAAAGAAGAGCATTATTCTGTGTGCAGTGAGCCAGGTGGAAGATATCTCTACCACTTCACTCCTGAGAAAGGCTCAACGAGAAAAAAACCTGCTGAAGTTATTGCTGATAATCTTGTAGATTTAATGAAGAAGAAGGGCATTGATAAAAGCCTGCAGGCCATTGGAGGTGATTCTACAAATGTTAACACTGGCTGGGAGGGTGGTTCCATGCATTGGTTAGAGGTCAAGCTTTGCCGTAAGCTGATCTGGTTGGTTTGTGCCCTCCACACTAACGAGTTACCCCCGCGACACTTGATCACAGCACTGGATGGGAAGACCTTGTCTAACAACAAGTGGACAGGTAACATTGGCAAGATGCTAGACACTGCAACCGAACTTGAAATTGATCCTTCATTCACCAAACACCAAACTCTCAATTGGAGAGCCTCTTACTTCACTGAGTGACAATGTCGTAAAGGATCTCTCTACTGATTAAGCGTACGGGTATAGGATCACACAGGCCATAAGGACAGGAGAACTTCCCACAGATCTGGCCCTTCTTGAAATTGGTCCAGTGAGCCATTCAAGGTGGTTGACAACAGCAAACAGGCTTTGTCGCATATGGGTTTCAAAACATGGCCTTAAAGGCAAAACCCTCAACAACTTAAGACTGATAGTGGAATACATTGTTGGTGTGTACTACCCTGTTGGTTCAACATCAAAGTAAAACACTCTTGGGTGGAAGGCCCACGCCACATCTTGTTTCAGCTGCGGCTAGTTAGGCTGCAAAAGAAGGCTGTAGTGGATGCTGTTTTGCCAACCATCAAGCGCTCAGCATGGTATGCATTCAGCGAAATGATAATCCAGACACTCTTGTGCTCAGATGACAGTGAGGAGAGGAGAGGAGAGCTGGTGTCCAAAAGATTGTTGACATGAGGGTGGAGATGATGACACACTTGGAGATCTTTCTGTACGTCCAGGAAGACACCTTCCATCAACCCCAGTGCTTCTTCCGTGTTGGAGCTGACAGACTGGTCTGACGGGGTATTTGAACCTCCTTTGACATGTAAACTGACTACAGCGGAAGTAAAGAAGTTCTTTGACAAGCCTATGCAAGTTCCACAGTGGCCCTGTCATGCTCAGTCAATAGAGAGGTGTGTGAAACAAGTCACAGAGGCAGCAGGCAGGGTGTATACACATGAGAAACGTGAGGGCTATATCAGAGGCCAAGAAGCAAGTCGGCGGCTGATGCCCAAGTACGAATCAAAGCAAGACTTGATGAAACTTGTTTAAATATTTTTTTTTTACTGATGTCATTACTTTCTAATGTTGTTTTATGATTACTAGGATATGTTTTATGATTACTAGGATATGTTTTATGATTACTAGGATATGTTTTATGCAGAGAAACTAAATTTTTTATAGCATTACCTGACATTTTGAGAAGCTAAAATTAATAAATGTTGTTTTCCGAGAGCAATTTGTGTGCTTTTTAATCAAACGTAGATTTACCAAGCTAAGTGTTGAGCAATCACAAAAATAATAGCAGATTTGAATTCTTCACATCCAAAAACATATTTTTAAAACCCCCGTGAAGGAATTGGCAAAAATTAATTTTCACCTCCCAAATTGACACACCCTACTACCGCACCAAGAGCGGGTGCGGCTAACGAAGCGAGCTCGGGTGGACCTGAGAATTGCGACGCTGAATGTTGGAAGCATGACTGGCAGAGGAAGAGAGATTGTGGAGTTGAAGAAGAAGAGGAGAGTTGGGGTGTTTGTGTGTACAAGAAACACGCTGGAAGGGGAACAAAGCAAGAGAACTCAGTGAGGGATAAAATTGTTCTACAGTGGGGCGTCGGTTGAGGGAAGGAATGGTGTGGGTATTGTATTGGCGAAGGAATTGAAGGATAGCATAGTGGAAGTAAAGCGAAGAGGAGATAGACTGGTGACTTTGAGAATGAATTATGGGGAACATGTACTCAATATAATCAGTGCATACGCACCCCAAAGTGGATGTCCGGACGACGTTAAGGAAGCATTCTGGAGGTTATTGGAGGAAGAAATGGAGAGTATTGCCGAGGACGAACGAGTGGTGTTGGGCGGGGATATGAATGGACACGTTGGTGATCATAACGATGGAGTGGTCAGAGTGCACGGTGGTCATGGCTATGGAGAGGCAAACGTGGACTGTGAGTGTGTTGGATATGGCTGTATCGTTTGATCTAGCGATTGTAAATACGTTTTTCAGAAAGAGGGAGGAACATGTTATTACGTACAAGAGTGGAGGCAGAACATCGCAAATTGATTTCATACTGTATAGGAGGGCGCAATTGGCCGAGGTGAGGGACTGCAAAGTTATTCCAGGAGACCATGTGACGCCACAACACCGGTTGGTAGTCATGGATGTGATGTTGAAAAGAGGAAGAAAGGCCCGAGGAACAACAGTGAGGAGAATTAGGTAGTACAAACTGAGAGAGGAGGGGAAGAAACGGGAATTTAGAGTGTGTTGAGTGAAATCCATGTTAATGAACAGAATGTACAGGATTGGTGGGTACATAATGCGAATGTCATGAGAACGGCAGGTACAGACATATTGGGGGAAACATCAGGTAAAGTGTGGGAAGATAAGGAAGGATGGTGGTGGAGTGATGAGATCCAAAGAGCACTACGAAGAGAGAAACTAAGAAGTTATGGGAAGAATCGAGTGAAGAGTGTAAGGTGGTATATAAAGAAGCAAAGAAACAGGCAGAGAGAGCAGTGGCGAGAGCAAAGGCGGAGGCATATCGGCAGATGTATGAGGATTTAGAGGATCGTGAAGGACAAAAGAAGATATACAGATTGGCTAAGAGCAGAAATAGAGCGACAAAAGACTTTACACAGGTAAAACAAATTAAGGGAAGGGAGGGGGCGGTGCTGCAAAGAGATGAAGAGATAAAGGATAGATGGAAGGAATATTTTGAGGAATTATTAAATAAAGAAAACCCAAGATCTTTCTATGAGGATGGATTACCAAATGTAGCTATGACAGAACAAGTGGGGAGGATGGAAGTGAGTCGTGCTCTGAATAGGATGAAAAATAACAAAGCGACTGGCCCAGACGAGGTACCAGCCGAGGCATGGAAGGCACTGGGAGATGAAGGGGTGGATCTGGTGTGGGATCTAATGCAGAAGTTGTTTGACCAGGAGGTGATTCCGGATGAGTGGCGGACCAGCATCATAGTGCCTATATTCAAAGAGAAGGGAGATGTACAAGATTGCACGAATTATAGAGGGATCAAGCTAATATCACATACAATGAAGATATGGGAGCGAATAGTGGAGAGTAGGTTGAGACGAAGCGGAAGTGTCAGTGGAACAGTTTGAGTTTATGCCGGGAAGGAGAACGACAGATGCAGTTTTTGCATTGAAACAGTTGGCAGAGAGGTACAGAGGGGGCAGAAGGCGTTGCACATGGTTTTTATTGACTTGGAAAAGGCATATGATAGGATACCACGGCAGGAAGTTTGGAGATGCTTAAGGGAAAAGATGGTACCGGAGAAGTATGTTAAACTGATCAAGGGGATGTACAGGGGAGTAACAACTAAGGTGAGGAGTAGCGTGGGTGTGTCAGAGAGCTTTGGGGTGGAAGTTGGTCTGCACCAAGGATCAGCTTTGAGCCCCTTCCTTTTCAATATGGTATTCGATGTGTTGACGGACAGGATTAGAGGGGAGGCGCCGTGGTGCATGATGTATGCAGACGATGTTGTGTTGAGTGGGGAGACGAAAAAGGAGGTGGAGCAGCAGTTGGAAAATTGGAGAGAGGCGTTGGAAAGTAGGGGGATGAGAATTAGCCGAGACCGAATATATGAGATGTGATGTGCAGCAGGATCGAGGAGGGGAAGTGACATTGAGTGGAGAGCGTGTTAAGACGGTGGAGTATTTTAAATACTTGGGGTCAACAGTGGATGCAGAGGGGGGAGCAGAGAATATAGTCGGGGTGGAAGAACTGGAGAGACAAACTGAAGGGAAAGGTATTCAAAACAGTGGTGAGGCCGGCAATGTTGTATGGAATGGAGACTGTGCCAATGAAGAAGAGCAATGAAAGAAAAATCGATGGGGCTGAAATGAAGATGTTGAGATGGATGTGTGGAGTGACGAGGAGGGATAGGAGGCCAGGCTGAGGTGGTATGGACACGTCAGGAGGAGAGAGTAGTAGTATGTGGGGCGCAGAGTGCTGGAGATGGAGTTGCCGGGACGGAGAAGAAGAGGAAGACCGAAGACGAGATGGAGGGACTGTGTGGTGGCGGACATCAGGGAGAAGGACTTGGAGGAGGACGTGGTATACGACAGAGGAGAGTGGAGAAGACGAACCAAAAACAGCGACCCCATGTAAAGATGGGATAATAAGCTGCGGAAGAAGTAGTATTAACTGCTGACATGTGTGTTCTAGTATATTTTTTCATAACATGTGCTCTGTGCTGTTGACTTTAAATTTTAAAATAAACATTGATACTGTATTTTTGTTTCAAATCCTAAAAATATAGGAACTGGTCGCGACCTCTAAATATTGTATAACCTGTCTAATTTTTGGCATGAGTTCTTACATTTTGATATGGAACACGGATGGCCTTGTGGAGGAAGATATTTTCAACTTTCATTTTTTTGGGCCACCCTAGTGTGCACGCATAACACCAGACGTGTTAACGCGCGTTTGCCATGACTGGGAGGAACGCATCCGTATGTGCATTCAGTGTAATGGTGCCCACATAGAGCATATTTTGTGACTTACAAGTGATTGCATAATAAAGTGACCATTTTGCCTATGTATAGAGACTTTTGACTCATCCTGTGTGTGTATATATATATATATATATATATAATATATATATATATATATATATATGTATGGGAATGAACTCAGAATGGTTCCCTGAGGTTTTTTATGATACACACAGACCGTGCATGGAACAAGGAACTCTTCTAGGAAAATTAACTCAACTATAGTCCGAATAAGTAATGGTAAATGGCAAATACTATAGTTTTTTCTTTTTCATGATGCTAGCCCGACTTGGGCAACGGGTCACTCGCAAAGAGGTCCCAAAAATATAGCTTCCCTCACCAGCTATCTACAAAGCAGATAGGATCCAGTTTTGGGACAGGGTCTAGGGTTTAAAGCAGCCTAGCCCAGCTACACCACTTAGAACCTCAATATAAGCAAAAGACTCGCTGCCTTCACGTCGGATTGAATACATCAAAGAAGAAGGGGTAACTATTATATTTTTAGCCAAAAACCAAAACAAACCTCAAATGGCAGAATTGAGCGTCCACTTTTCAAGGCACATAACATGTCCGTTTCATGATGGGAATGAACTCAGAATGGCCCACGTCGGGCTAGCGTCATGAAGAAGAAAAAATTATAGTATTTGTCATTTATCATTACTTATTCGGACTATAGTGGATTTAATTTTCCTAGAAGAGTTCCTTGTTCCATGCACGGTCTGTGTGTATATGTATGTATATGTATGTATATATATATATATATATATAATATATATATATATATATATATATATATATATATAATATATATATATATATATATATATATATATATATATATATATATATATAGTACAAGGAGTATCATCAGAAGTCCTCAGCTCAGTACCACAAGAAACAGTAATAGCTCCACTACTCTTCATAATCATGCTAACTGACATAGATGAGGACGTTACCAGAGACAGCACAGTAACATCCTTTGTCGATGACACAAAGATCAGTAGAAAAATAAGAAACCCACAAGATATTGGATCTCTACAAACCGACATGAACAGAATCTACAAGTGGACGGAAGACAACAATATGAAGTTTAACAGAAATTTCAGCTGTTACTTTACGGAAAAAGGGAGGACCTAAAATCCATGGAATATTACCCAAAATGGACAGGAAATTCAGAGAAATTCTAAAGCAAAAGATTTAGGGGTTGTAATGACTGATGGTGCAAAATTTGAAACAAAATAAGGTAGTAAAGAGAATAACGGGGCAAATATTGAGAACCTTTAAACGAAGGGATAGGAATATAATGATTCCTCTACTGAAAACACTGATCATACCCAAATTGGAATACTGCTCGGTTCTAACATGCCCATATAAAAAAGAAGACATTAGACAGGTGGAAGGGATTCAGAGAAGCTTGAATCACAGCCAAGATCAAGGGGTGCAAAGAACTAAATTACTGGGAAAAATTACGCGAATTAAATCTATGGTCACTGGAGAGAGTTACAAGGAGTTACAAGGAAAAGAAGTACCTCAAAAGGCCTTGCGGCCCATACCGAGGAGGTACCAATGGCAACGGGTGCCACGGAAAATTTTCTACACACTCAAATAGTGTGCAAGATTTGGTCTAACCTTTTCTTGAACTGATCCACAGAGGAACTGTTCACAACTTCTGAAGGTAACCTGTTCCACGTGTCACAGATCTTACACGTAAAGTAATTCCCACACACACTAGTCCTAAACCGTTTGAAATCGATATCGTTGAACCCGCGTAAGAGCTTGAAAACCTAGATCAGTTGACCGCGCAGCCTCCGAGTTTCCAGCGAAAACAAGTTCAGGGCGCGTAACCGTCGATTGTAGCCCACATGCCTAACGGAAGGAATTAACTTTGTGGCCCTCGCATGCACTCGCTCCAGCCTCTCAATATTTTTCCTGAGGGTGGGCGACCAGAACTGCACAGCATACTCCAGGTGCGGCCGAACCAGGGAATTGTAGAGAGAGAACACAATCTCCTTGTTCCAAAACTGAAATTGCCTCCTGATATAACCCAACAGCTTCTGGGCTTTCTTTTCCACCTCTACGCACTGTTTGGTAAGCTTAAGGTCACCGCTAATTAGCACACCCAAGTTCTTTTCCAAATCAGTCGCCTCGATATTACTCCCCAACATCGAGTAGTCCGACTTGGGATTGGCGTAGCCAATGTACATCACTTTGCATTTGCCCAAGTTAAACGGCATTTGCCATTTTTCGGACCACTCTCCTATCCTACCTAGGTCCGCACGCAGTTGCCTCCGGCGTCCCAACATTGGCCCCAAGCTTGGTGTCATCAGCGAATTTGGCGATCCGACTGACGATGCCACCGTCTGTATCATTTATGTAAATGATAAACAACAGTGGCCCCAAAACGGAACCCTGAGGAACTCCGCTTGTGACCGAGGCCCAACCCGAACTAGCCGCTTTAATTACAACCCTCTGCCGCCCATTCTTCAGCCAGTTTTCAATCCACCTACCTATTTCCCCACCGATACCCAGCGCGCGCACTTTCGCCATTAGCCGGCAGTGAGGTACATTATGAAAGGCTTCCTCAAAGTCGAGATAAAGTATATCAATCGCCCTACTCTTATCATACTTACTCAACATGACGTGGGAAAACTCGAGCAAGTTGGTGAGACACGACCTATGCCGTCTAAACCCATGTTGGGAGTCCCCAAGCAGCTTGTACGAATCCAAATGGTCAACGATCCTATCCGCTATTATCCCCTCTAATAATTTACCTACAACTGAAGTGAGACTAATGGGACGATAGTTCCCTGAACTTTCGTGATCCCCTTTCTTAAAGATACGGGTCACGTTGGCCTCCCTCCAGTCACCAGGCACCTGGCCCGTCTCCTACGATTTGTTGAAGACTGTAGCCAGGTGGGGAGCCACCTGGTCGCGCACCTCTCGTAACACTGGGGAGAAACTGGTCTGGTCCAGGAGCCTTAAACGCGCTCAGTTTGTCTATTCTATCGGCAACGACTGTCGCGGCACATCGAACACTATCCAGGCCAGCACCTTCGTGCCTGACGCCTGGCTCGGGGATGACGCGGGTGTCCTCCCTGATAAACACTCCCGCAAAGTAGTCATTAAGCACATTAGCGATGTCCGCGTCGGAGGTCCGCAGGACGCCGCTTCGGTCTTTTAACGGACCTATCATGCTTCTAATGGGCTTTCTACTATTAACATAACTGAAGAACTCCTTAGGGTTCCCCTTGCAGAGGCTTGCCACCCGTAGTTCTTCGTTACGTTTCGCTAGCCTAACCTTCGCCTTCACTTCCCTACACAGGCGGACATACGCTTCAGTGTTCTCATGGGAACGATTGGCCTTCGCCTTCCTATACGGTACTTTCCTATTTCGGATAGCCGAAGGGATGTCACGACTGAACCACTTAGGCTGCGTTGAAGCAGGGGTGACCGGTTTTGAGGGTATGGCAGCAGACTTCAGCACCATAAACTCGTCCCGGAATGCACTCCACACTTCCTCAACATCGCCGCCGACCTCTAACCCCATCTCACCTACGCTATCCCGGAGGCTAACAAAGTCCGGCCGCCGGAGATCGAGCTTACTGCCTCTAGAGTTACTACGCTTCACCCGAGGGACGCATACACGGAACCTAATCAGACCGTGATCACTCCCGCCCAACGATTCGTCAACGGTGAGGCCAGTGACGAGGTTGTCTTCGATCGTGAATACTAAGTCTAGAACGCTTTCGCCTCGTGTAAGCTCATTGACCCACTGGGTGAGGAAGTTCTCATCAGCAAAGTCAACTAGCCTCCTCCCTTCAGCATCAGCAGTCCTGTCATCCCACTTTATGCCGCGACAGTTGAAGTCTCCTAAAACTACACACCCTATCCCCAAGCAGGCTACTGAGTTCGGTGTACAGGGCTGTATCCTCCTCGAGGAGATGCGGAGGTCTGTACACCAAGATTAACCTATAGCTCGTCCCTCCGACATTCAGATCGACGCCAAGCAGCTCCCGTTCCGACCGGAACTGGCAGTCAACCGGACTCAACGTGTCCCTGACGTATATTAGTACCCCACTAGGGCGGGTCGTACTCAGGTGACAACATGAATCTGAAGGAAATCCTACCATCAGGGGTGTCTAAATTATGTGTTTTTACATGGGGAATTCAAATATGAGCTTCTTTTTTGGATAGGATAACTCTAACCTACATCATTTTGTATTTCTAAATTGCCAATTTTACCCTTTTGAACCCCTTTATAATATATTAAAAGATATAAGGTAAATCATTTATATTGACAAGGCCAAATCAACTTTACATATATTTATTAATAGGTGAACTGCATGTATATCACTGGATATAATTACAAAGATCATTCTCCTGACATCTTGAACTTTGCCAGGTTGCACAAATCCTGCTTTGACTCAGACTTGGACATCAGCTTCCTGCTGGTCTCCTGAGCCCTGATCCCTCCATCCCTGTGAGTACTTAGCAGAAGCCTCAGTCACCATTTTAACAACCCTCTCAATGCTTTGTGTGTGGCAAGGCCAGTTGATGAAGTTTTTCACCTCTGAGGTGCTTAGAGAGCAGGTGAGAGGTGGCTCTGACACACCTTCTGACCAGCTGATCAAGTCACCGATGCTGGAAGCATCACAATTGATGTCAGGTGTCCTTCTGCTTCTAACAGAGGAGTCCCCCAGCTGAGTGTCCGGGTCCCCCTCTCCCTGATGGCCAGGATTCTCTCCACCCCTTCAATCCTCTCCTTCTGATCCTCAGAGCAGAGTAGTGTTTGGAGGATGACTTCACTGTGGGCATACCAAGCAGATCTTCTCACAGTTGGCATCACAATATCCAGCACCTCCTTTCTCTGGGACTTGAGGCAGTCTAGCTGAAAGAGGATGTGCCTAGGCCCTTCGATCCAGGAGTGCTTGACCTTCACGTTGAACCAACATGGGTAATACACTCCAATGATGAATTCCACAATGAATTGCAGAATCTTCAGGTTCTTTCCTTTAAGTCCGTGCTTTGACACCAGAGCCTGAGAAGTCTGTTCGCTGTGGTGAGCCAGCGGCTGTGGTTTACTGGTCCTATCTCTAACAGAGCCAGCCCTGCAGGAAGTACTCCATCCCTGACTGCACAGACAATTTTATAGCCATAGTATTGATCAGTTGAGAGATCTTGAATGACCTTGTCAGGAAGCTTGATCAGTGGAGGGCCAACAGAGATTCGGGTGAAGTTTGGATTGATATCAAAGTCTGTAGCAGAATCAAGGAGCTTTCCTATTGGCCCGGATAATTTTTTGTCTGACAGAGTAGGGCCATCAAGGTCAACAATGAGATGGCGCAGGGGAAGTTCAACAGTGTGCAGGTTGCACACCAACCAGACCAGCTTTCTCCCCAGGTGCAGCTCCAGCTTCCGCATTACTCCAGCTTTCACACCAGTGTTGACATTTGTTGAGTCTCCTCCAATGGCCAACAAGGTCTTATCATAACCCCTCTCTTTCAGCCAGGCAAACAGGACCTTAGCAATCTTCTCCGCATGTGACTCCTCTTTAGTTGCTTTCTCTGGGTAAAGTGGAACAGATAGTAGCTGCCAGGCTCACTAACAACACTATAGTGTTCTTCCTTGATCTTTGCGGGAAAAGATTGGTCACTGCCCTCAGCTTCCATCATCACATTGGTCAGGTCAATCCGCCATCAAAGAGGATGCAAGAGATCCCCCCTCCTCCCTGCACTTCTTCTCGAACTGTTCCCCCAGCTCTCTCATCAACTTCTCGTGTGCTCTCTTGACCTTGCTCTTATCAATCACTTTACTTGTATTGTCTTCTGTGATGATTCCTGCGTCAATCAGAGCTGCTGTTGCTATCGCTGCAGTTGGCCTCAGCCCTATGCCATACCTTACACTAGCAAGGGCAATGTTTTGAATCTCATCATAGTTTTTCTGTACCTTTGCCGAAGCTGCTGGCTCAGGGTCAGTTTGAGGAAAGAGCTCGACTTCAGGAACAAACTCATCTTCATCACCACTTCTCTCCAATAGCTTCATAAATCATGAGTCACTTCAAATATTTCACAAAACGTTTTAGAATGTTCTGAAACGTTACATTCTAGCCTCTGAGAAAGGTGGCTTAGAAAATGGCCTTATGCGCGCCAGAAAACCGTCAAAATATTTCATATACCAAACTGTATGATAATTACAATTAAGTGGAATGGCACACCTTTTTGTTTGAGTATTTAAATATTATTATTATTATATGAATTACATTATATGTGTTTATATGAATTAGTTAGAACAATGCTCTATGAGAGATAACGTGAGCAGCCATGATAGAAAACGTGAGAAGACATATTCTGGGGTAACTACAATAGTAAAATAATCAACTGCAAAATGATGTAGGTTAGGGTTATCAGGATTAAATATTTTCTTCAGAATTGTGTTCTATACACCAAAATATGTCATTTGTACACCCCTCTCCATTGATTTAAAAAAAATGCATAGTATGACCCACCCTAGTACCCCACCCACCTCCCCACGAGTGCGGTCTTTGCGAAACATTCTATACCCGGCAATTTCGAATTCCCCAATGTAGTCCCTACGATCAGTATGAATCCACGACTCGGTGATAGCAACGATATCCTGGTATTCTGATGCTAAGAGCGCCCGTAGCTCGCAAAACTTGTTCCTAATCGACCTCGCATTAAAAAGCATTGCACGGAGGGAGCCTTCCCTATTCTGACTGCCCCCTAGCACGACCCGTTTCCCGAACAGCCAGGGCTGTCGGGAGTTGAAGAGCCCCTCACTAATGAGGGGGCAACTTCCGCAAGAGCCTGAGCCCCCTCCAACGAGAGAGAGAGAGAGAGAGAGAGAGAGAGAGAGAGAGAGAGAGAGAGAGAGAGAGAGAGAGAGAGACTGTGTGGTGTTCCCAAATTAAAGGCGAGACAGGGAACATCCTTAACCCTAAAAGAAAATAGTTTTGTTGTGAGAGGACCAAAATTGTTTAATCAGCTGTCCAAAGACCCAAGGAGCACGAAGTGTTGCAGTGGACATCTTCAAAAGAAGATTAGACGCCTGACTCAGAACAATCCCCGATGAGCCGGGCGTACCTATGCGAGGTGGAGAGCACAAGAAACCAACTACCTACTTTACCAGGCCAACTCGAGAGGAGGGGCGACAAGCGTGACCTTCGTGAAATGAGGAATCATCGCGCGGAACCTTTGAAAAAGGTTGAAAGGTATATATATAAGGTGGGATCAACAAGAATCACGTATTTTAAACGAAAAAGAATTAATTATATTTAAGAGAAAGTCGTAAAAACGTGGTCGTCATCTTTCAACGTTCGACAAATGTCGTCCAAATAAATAAATAAAAAAACCTATAATTATGTTACCGTGCTCTCTTTCCTCCAAATCTGAGTCTTGAACTTCAATAAAAGTACTTGAAATGAAGATTCAACCACTGAAATAGTGCTTCGAACACTTACCGGTCTAATAAAAATTGCATTTATGCTATACCATCGCGAATTTAGTCGCGAGGGCCTTGTGTGCCTTTTGGGGGGCGTAGGGGGAAGGGGATGTTGCAATGAATATAAATTAGAGTTTATACGCTTTTGTGTTTGCAATTCGCCGCGTACTCGTAGAACAAAGAACATCGTACGAGATAAAAGTTCTTTATTATTGTTCGTGTTCGGAGCTTCAATGCGGCGAAGCGCAAAATTTACAGCTTGAGATGGCGATACAATTAGATACTGCAACCGCATTAAACTTAAAACTACAACTGATTGCAATGAAATACAACCTAAAGTACACTGTAAATGTAATAAAAGAGAATAACTGCAGGGTGTGGGCATTTGGGGGGGGGGGGGGGGTAACCTTATTCATAGCAGCAAAAGTCATATGACAGAGGAAACCTACAGCTTTACGTGATATCAACCACGGGTAGCTACATCTGGATGCGGAGAACATCCAACTACTAACTTCTCTGATCGACAAGATCACGACGTAGCCCTAGCAAGAAGTGAGACTTTTTATTGGATAGTATTCCTGTTTAATGAAATATGTAAGGCCAACAAAAAACAAAGTATGGACAAACCACTGCAACTGAATTTTAAAATGCAAGAATCCCGTAATTGGTAAAAAGTTTGTTTATAGAATAAGATTAAATCTTCATTCCCAATTGCATTACAAGGCGTTTGATAACAAATTACAATTGTAGGCTGAGACACCTATTAGAGGCCGCCATCATAAAAACGGCACGTGGACACATTGATGAATCAGACCAAAATTTCCCGTTTCTCGTGCGAGGAATTCATAATTTCCTTATAGACTCAGGATGCGATACGTGGATAACCTTGACCATATTTTAATTCAGGGTTGCGAAGTTATAGTATATTGTTAAAAAGCTTCTGTTCTTAATTGAGAACGTTTTTGCGTTAGTTTTCCCTCACAAAAACAATATTTATAAGGAACAATTTCGTACGCAATTTAGTTTTTAGTTTAATTTGGCGTAATTTTAATTTTTCAACTTTTTTTCAACATCTCTAAACGTTGGAGAAACGGGAAGACTACGCGGTTAACTGTACCTTACGTATCAAATTAATGCGAAACTAAAGAATGATTAATTAAAGAATGCTCATAATGAAATAAAATGTGTACACTCGTAATAAACTGAAGATAGAATAAAACGCATTACGTTAACAATTAACTGCTACCCTTAGCATTTATTATACGAGTAGTAGTAGTAGTAGTATGGAATAAGGATGAAATAAGATACATCACATATCTTAATAGATATCAAACCAATAAGTAACCACGCCGAACGTCATATTTCCAAAACTGTAGAACATTAAATAAAGCCTAGTTCCTAAAGGATAAACTTTTTTTTTGTGGTATTGTTGGAAGCGGTTATGGGAAACTCATAAATTTTTAAGTCCAATTTTCTATTTCAGTTTAAGTTTGAAAAATATCGATTTCAGTTTCGATTTAAGTTTTTTTTCCGATTTGAGTTTATTTTTCGATTCAAGTTTTATATTTTTAGGTTCGATTCAATTTAAATTTCGATTCCAGTTTCTTTTCGGGAGAGGAGAGGAAAAACAAGGAGATTAGAGAAACATTCCAAAGGATTAACATTCGAGTTGAATTTTGGTCATTCCCACGGATTATCTCACTCACTTACGTAGATATAGATAATGTAGCTATTATCGAACTGAAAAATCTAATGGTCAGAAAAACTGAAGGCGTCCTTACCAAGTGATTAAAACTTAGGTCAACGAAAGGAGAGCAGTCATTATTGAAAAGTATTTTTATATGGGATAAATATTTTCCTCCCTAATTCTTTTTCTTTCATTTTTGAAATCATTGTCTCTAGTACTTTGAGCCGCGTTATTTTCTACATCGAATTAAAGGATAAATGGATATTTTAAATCCATACAAATGTTAAGTCGCAAAAAAAGGAAAATAATTCACGTTATTTATATTATTTTGCGATCCAAATGCTCCTCAAAACTGAAACGCAAAACTGTTATTTTTAATCTATTCGAATTCAGATTTCAGTTTTTGATCGTTTTTCAATTTCAGTTCGAATTTAATCGTCAGAATTTTTTTCAGTTGAGATTTTCTCTATTTCAGTTCATAAAATAATATCGGTTTTATCAGTTTATCGACTCCAGTTCGATTCGGTTTCCCATCCCTGGTTGGAAGAGCTAATAGTTCTTATCATTAGGGCTATTAGTGTAAAGTTGCCAATGGTCGCGCATCGGTCCTCATGCTGCGCATTTGACTTAAAAAACTATTTTGTGGGCATTTTTATTTTTTTAAAGTCAAATGCGCAACATTAGGACCGATGCGCGACCATTGGCAACTTTACCCTATGACCTATACAAATATATATGTTTAATTTGCAATAGCTAATAATGTCGTTTTCGAAGGAACATAGCCCTAGGTCTCAACTCGTGTAGCTCTAATTAAAGTCTATCAGTTCAGCAAAGGTTTTGGCTACAATGCTCCACGGGTAGTTTAATGAACTTTCAAGAAATAAATGAATGAAAATGAATACAGCTCCGGCCCAATTACGTCATGACAAAAAGGGGTGAACGAAAGATTGATTTTTTTTTTAAGCTCTTTTTATTTTTGTAATTAACGAGTGAATTTGGTTTTCAAATATATGTTGGTTAAAGGTCTTCTGTAATTAATGTAATATAATGAGGCCCGAGTTGTACGGTGGTTTGGGCGTTTTAAAATTCGAAGTTTTTCACTGTTTCTAAGCTAAATTACTCGTTTCTTATACTTATCTTAAGACACTCGTTAGTTACGAAGCAAAATCGAGCCTTAAAAATACACAAAATTCGCTAGTTTATTCACTCGTCATTGATGACGTTCTGGTTCTGAGCTGCATTGAGGATAATGCAGAGCAGGGGGTCTCTCTCCCAATCGAAACACTTTTCCAGCTGGAATTATGCTTTGCCGGAATCAAAACCAGACATGATAAAAAAATAAAATAAATAAAATACAAAAGTAAATATTTCTTTAAAAAAAATTGTATACCCCTTTTAAGTTTTAGCCTCCAAGCACTAATACCTCGCATCCCAGGCATCCTCCTAAAACAGCTTCTGACAACGTATTACGAGTACAGAGGGCCATTATAGGTGGTCAAAATTGTGGTGTCACTAGAAAAATGTGCTATATCTTAAAATCCCTTCTGACAAAATCAATACAATTTTTACGTAATGCAACAGATGTATGTATGAAATTGCAGTGATCTTTTAGCCCTCCTGTCTTTAGTAGTTTGTATTTAATCCTACATTTATGAAATTAGATTCTCTTGATGCAGGTTCCATTTACTTGGATATTCTTGCGTATTCAAAAAACTTTCAGCTTTTTATTACACTGTCAATTTTTACACTCTGCATTTGAAAGAGTGGAAGTGAAAGAGTGGAAATATGGACTGAGGAACATTGTCCCAGAATTGACCGGTTGAGAATATGTGAAAGATTGAGAATACCTACTAAACTTTGAATTAGACAATTCGATAGAAAAGGGATGACAATGTGTCGAAAGTCTGGTACTGCAAGCCGTACTTAAGGGAGGCATGCAGTTAGAGTTCAGAAGAGCAGTGTCCGTTATAATATCTTTAAGTGTGTTACAGGGACAAGAGGAAGCCTCAAAGACGTTCCGGTCTACTCTAGGAGGTTCCTGTTGTTGAAGTTTATTTTTCTTTCAACTATTCTATCAGTAATATAAAACCCTCCGCTCCCTCCCTGCCAAAGACAGGTACGGGAAAAGGTTGAAGAAAATACTTTGACCCTGAAAAAGTAGAGAATATATAAGATAGCTCTACAATTACGCATGCACACAGACACCGCGCAGGCGAACTCCTGCAGAGTTGTGTGTTTTACTCTTAAACCATTGGAGTATTCAGTAGGACATGGTTCTGATCAATCAGTTAATCATTCTTCCGAATTTAATCATTAATTAATCAAAAAATATTTTTAGGAAATGATGGGAAATGATTAATTTTCCTCATAATTTTAGCATCATTTCACCATAAATTTTGTAAGGTATCATTTGAATTTGGCACCCTTTTGCGTGATAAACTATCTAATCCGCCCATGCCTGATTTCTTGAACTAAAGCAAACTAAATGTTTGAGTAAAATGTTTTCTTCAGTCTTATCTCACGCAACAGAAACAATAAAGCTGTTTCTTACTCTTTTCAGAAGTATTTAATTTTTAATCATTTTAATGAGTTAATCATTGATTAATTAGAAAATTTCATCATTCATCACTTTTTCCTAAAAATGATTAATTAACCATGCCCTAGTATTCAGTACTTTGCCTAGCCTATTTTTAAACACATTTACACTTTGGCTTGAAACAACTTCTGAGGGAAGTTGGTTCCAGATAGTGTGTGTGTGTGTGTGTGTGTGTGTGTGTGTGTGTGTGTGTGTCGCGAGTACGAGAGGTGAACTCACCACTTTGGCGATTTTGCGATTGTTCCACAAATGAATAGTTCAACCCTCCCCCATCCACAGACAACTTGGTATAGTCAAATATCCCTCCCGTACGCTCAAAACGGTTATTTTCAATGCGTGTATTTGGGTTATGTGCCCCCCTCGCACACAATAGTCACAAAGTTTAAACGTGTCTATCTCAAAACTAGTTTGGCGAGTTTGCCCCTCGTACTCGCGACGCCTTATATGTATACCGTATGTACACACCTTGCTTAACCTTGATTTATAGGGTGTCCCATAAGTCCGGCATCATAGGAGAAATTCATATTTTTCTATTTCTACAAACCATAATTCATATTTTTCTCTTTCTACAGGCCATAATGTCTATGCTCGGGATGCCAATTTCCCGTCCACCATTCTGTTCAGTGACGAGGCTGTTTTTTTATGGAAATGGTGAGGTAAATCGACAGAACACCCACTACTGGTTTCAAAACAACCCTCGCTGGTATACCTCTTCAAAGGAACAAGGTGCATCTTGGGTGATGGTATGGTGTGGCATTTGGAAGGATCGCATCATAGGCCCCCTCTTTTTCGATGAACATGTCACTGGAGGCACCTACCTACGTATGCTCAAGGAAGAAGCATTTCCCACTGTCTTGAACGAAGAAGGAAATTTCCCAACACAGTTCCAGCAAGATGGCGCTCCTGCACATTACAGCACCCAAGTAAGGGAATACCTGTACCAACAATTCCCTGGTCATTGGATAGGACGTGGAGGGCCTGTGGAATGGCCAGCTAGAAGCCGGATCTCACGCCACTAGATTTTTATCTCTGGGGCCACTTGAAAGCGCTGGTATACGCAGAGAAAATTAGGAGTGTTGAACATTTGCGGCAGCGCATTATTGGGGCATGTAACACCATTACTCCTGACATCATTCACCGTGTGCTTGCTGACTGGGTATCACGTCTGAATTTGTGTATTGAAAACAATGGTGGACATATTGAGCACGTTCTGTAAATAAAAGCTTTTGTTTTGCCTTTTTTATTATTTTTCCTATGATGCCGGACTTATGGGACACCCTGTACATAACCTCGTTCAGGTTCAGGTTCCGTGTTAGTCTCTCTTCACACGAAGGTCAAGCTAGTAGCCCCGCCTCTAGGCCTGGCTTGGTGGAGGAGCGAGTTGCTCTCTTGCGCTCTCCACCGCACATAGCCAGGTACACGCGGCTCATCCGGTACCGTCCTGAGCCAGGCATTTAGTCTTCTCTTGAAGACTTCAACTTTGACCCCTGTAACGTTTCTGAGGTCCTTTGGAAGCTGGTTAAAAAGTCTTGGCCCCCTGACAACCAAGCTATTTTCCTTCAGTGTTGAGGAGGTCCCTTGTCGGGCCTTTAATTTGGGAACACTACACATTCTACCTTTCCTATTTTCCAGCGTTGTTTGGATGGTAATTGGGTTTAGTACCAGTTTTTCGATCATTTTCCATATGTAGATTGTGTACCTCTCTCCTCCTTTTTCCATATTTTATATATATATATATATATATATATACGCCTAGGTGGTGTAGTGGTTAGCGTCGCTGACTACGAATCCATCGGCCCCGGGTTCGAGACCCGATTACGGCAGCCGGCGCGCAGCAAAACCCAGCTGTTCATCCTTCCACACAATAAAGAAAGTGGTTGGTAGATAAATGGGTACCCTGGTGGCCTAGTCGTTAAGACGCTGGGCTGCTGGTGGGGCGTGGTTCGGATTGCACGTTAAACTGTAGGTCTAAGGTGGAGTGAAAAGATTTACCTTCGTCAGAATGAACATTTTCGGGCTGAAGCTAACCAAAGGTTACATATATATATATATATATATTGGTCCATCTTGGAGTTTAACATGAAATTCGAACCATGATTCCTTCAAGCAAGGCCCAAGTGAACGCCTTAATCCCTCAAATCGGAAATCAGAACTCAAAGCCAATAGTCGAATCCACGACTTTCAAATTTGCAATTCAGCGTCTTAACTATAAGTTACCAAAGAATGTGTGTGTGTGTGTGTGTGTGTGTGTGTCGTGTTCGACAAGTCTACCCAAGATAGACTTTTCGGACACCCTGTATACGGTATACAAATTTATTTTAAGTAATAATAGAGAAGTGCAGACTGAATAGGTACCCAAATATACAAAAAGTATAAGATGGAATACCGTATTTCGTCTTTTGCTTTCTCCCACCATGATTTTGAATGTCACTCGTTCCTCATTTGGGGATGGTATGATCAAGGCCAAGCAAGCTGCTCCTCACCTTGAAAAAACGTCACCGAATAAGTCGTCATTGAAGTAACTTTGCGGCAGGAGGGACCGTTTCTGCGCTCTCTCCCTAGGGAAGAAATCGCTCGTGGCGAGCGCCCCCTCATTCATAGGGCTTTTAAAACCCCTGCCCACCTCCCGAGAGGCAGTGTAAGGCACGACACTCATTTTGGGTCAGCAGCAGTCGAGGCCAAAACGCGCGACACGACCTTCCAACCGGGAGACGCGACTGGATTGCGGCGAGCGAATCAAGTGGGTCGCGAGGAGGTAATGATCGAACTTTAACCACGGACATGGACGGGAACGAGAGACGATAAACACTAAGCCTTTCCTATTCAGATACCACTAATCTGGGCTAGTCTATACTGCATGTATTTGGACGAGATTCAAAACTCCTCAAAAGAACATTAGTTTGTCAGTTGTTGCCGTCGGCGCTGCCCACTCACTCACTGCATGAATCACACGCAATAAAGGCTAAAGCACTCAGTTTTGGAACAGAAAGCATCAGAATATACATTGCTAATAATACTCACAGTCAATAGGACCTACGCGATAATGTAACGTGAACAACTATATTAACGTGTAAACTGTGCCAAGTGTTTGGGGCTAGAAGGACTATACCGAATAGAGAACCAAGTGATACGAGAGTGCCTGTGCGAGTTTCATGGTAATTGAAAAAGAGTGCAGATATTTAGATGTAAACAAGACGTTTGGCCTAGTGCTGCGCATACGATAATATACCCAAGGCATAACTCTTCAAAGTAAAGAATAATTTCCGAGTAAAGTGAAACGAAGTTGTTGTTATAACCAAACCATAATTATCATAATTGAGAGAAATTTTAATTAAGATTAAAAATAAAAGATTGTGTTCTGAAAGTAAGTTTAATTTTAAAATAAACAATTCCTGTGAGCATTACATCTAACATGGACTATTCAAATATAGGTCCCAATTTATTTTAAAAGTGGATAAGACTCATACAATTCTATACATTTTAATGCGTTTTATTATTCAGAACATGATAAAAGAGTTACATACTTTATGATTTATGAGCCTTGGGCAAAAACGTCCAACTCCTCCTTTATAGCCAGAATCTTTTCTTCTACACTTCTATGCAAACGCACGAAAACTATAAATGCGTTTCTAATGGTTCCTATTAACTATAAGCAGCATCCCCTCAACTATTTTGAAGTTCAACTATGCCTATACCTCGTATGTAGCTGCGAAAATGAAAAATTAAATGCAATATAGCCAAATTCCAATTAGCTTCTAAGTGACTTCGTGCAAATTTTTACAATAATATGGGGCCAGGGTCTATCCTGAAAGTATATTTCAAAATGGTAAAAGTAAATGAAGGAACGAATAACATAGCTATCAGGTAGCTTGATAGGGTGAAAACTTGTGAAATCAGATGAGCAGAAACTAAGTGTTAAAGCTTAAGGCCAGTTTGTTACTGAGAATTAAGCTTCCAAGTAAAATTCATTTTCCCAACTGAACAATGGATATCATAAACGAGGAAACACTAGAACTAGCTTCTATAAGCATTGGTACAGAACTATGACAATTTGGCTCTAGAAAAGACATTCACAGAACTCCATGCGTGGTAAAGGCATCAGAGATTATTTTCAAGTTAGCATCATATTCATACACTTGAAGTGAGAACAAGAAAATTATTCATTTAAGGAAGATAAAGTAGAAATAGAAGACTGGAAGACAAGAATCACTTCAGTAGTAGGCCTAACCAAAATAGTTAGGCCAGCCTATTCAAATACGAGATCAGAAAGGACCTTCCCTTTACCACATAAATGTTTTCATCTCGCTGGAAAATTACACACACTATGGTGAACCTTTATTACAGCATGATGAAGAAAATTCTGCAGAACTTAACTGAAATATGGCACTACCCTTCAGATCATAACACTGGAAACCAATATAAATTCCCTCAATTATTACAGCTTAACAAAGAGCCTAATTTTGAATTTTAATTGCCAACTTAAAGTGTTATTTATGAAGTAAATTTAATGTAATGAACATTTACATTCATTCCATGGCCTAAAATTCCCTTTATAAATATAATTTCTATAAGTAGGCCCTAGTGGCTTTAATGTCATGCCAACAATGGCAAAATGATGCTGTGGGACATACATTATGAAGCTATGTGCTATTATTGTACTGAGAACTGTGTACATTATTATAGGTATGTACTGCGCAATGGGGTGACTTCTTATAGCAGGCAAGACTTCAGATATAAACAGTTTTCTTTTAACTAAACAAAATAAAGAAAATGGGCCAAATTTGAAAGATGATTTAATACTGTATTTTTAAGCTTGTAATTTTAATGAAATTGGTAGGTTTAACAAATTTTTAAAATCACCCCATCTAATAGTATTAAGGGAGTGGGTAAAGAAGCATCATACCCATAGCTAACTACACTCAAATCCCATTAATTCATACTCCACTATTTCATACTTCGGGTTAATTTGTACATTTCTTCAACCCTTCAAAATATCTGAGGAATTTTGAACTTTTTGGTACCAATATATGAATAATCCAATAGTTGTACAATATTACTATTAATATTATGAAGAAATAGTTTAAAAACTTTGCAATTAATTTATACAGAAGAGTTTAGTTACTAGACAGTTGATTTAAGAAATACACCAGTCATATAAAATATTAAAATACCCAATAAATTTTGTATACAAATACTTTGATACTTCGTACAAAAGTTCAAAATATCCAACTAATTTTGTACTGTCCAGTTAATTCATACCTTCTGAATTATTTGACAAGGGTAGAGCCCTGAAAGTGTCAAATTAATGGGGTTTGAGACTTTGAGTGTATATTTTAAATATGGAGGCATTCCTGGACAAATCCTGCAAAAACAATGAAATTTACCACCACACTATTTTCAATTTTCCTATAATTTGGTATATGACTGTCTAAACCAACAAACTCAGAACATAAAATTATAGCTCAATCAAAGTAATGGTTAAAAAATTATGGGCCCCCTATTTTGTGGGGGTTCCACATACTACTAAATTTCAAAGTCATATATCTCATTCCCTAATTCAGATTAAAGTGATTCAAAAAGCATCCAAAAGGTAATTTCCCAAAGAATAAATCATTCTAAGCACAAAAAAAATGCATAGAATCAATGAATAGAGGAGTTTAATAATTTTTTCATTTTGGGGGACCTCCCGCCTCAATATAAATGATAAATTATTCTTTCATTGAATGAAATTGAGCTTCAAATGTTTCTTCATCAGTGGAAAGTGAGAAAAGAACTGTTTCAGCATATAAAGGGTGGTGGTTTTACATTTGAATGTTGATAATTTCAATGAAAAATCCACAATTTAGTCCAGAATCAACACTCATTGAAATACATAATTTGTTCAGTTACAATAAAAATATATGTGTACTTAAGTAAATATGTAAATATAGACAACTGAAGAACATAATATTTATAAACTCTTATTATATGCCTACCTAATTTTATTTGTATATATATATTAGAAATATTAATTAACGTTACCAATTTATGCGCAACACGACTTAACAAGAACTCAATAGGTAAGAATAATCGCGTCGATTGGTCCAATGTTAATATGCAGCAGAGAATAGAATACAAAGATAGAACATGTCACCTCTTTAATAATTTTGAAATTTTGCACCTTGCCTGTAATAATCCTTGCTCAAATGATTCTCACTGTAAACTCATAGATAGGTATTATAGTAAGATAATATCCCTGTTAAGAGAAGCAGGAAGCCCCTTGATTAAATCTTACAACTATCATACTAAGGTTATTCCTGGATGGAATGATTTTATTGCCCCCCTGAAGAGGGAATCAAAAGACGCCTATGATTTGTGGTGCTTTCATGGTAGACCCAGATTAGGACCAGTATACATAAATGTGTGTAGAAGTCGGGGTCAGTATAAGGCGGCCATAAGGCGATGTAAACAGGAAGAAGAGTCTATTCAAGCATCAAAAGCCTGTGAAGCTCGCATAGCCTACATTACAATATATATACTTAGGAAAAGTGTAGGTGTGGCTGTAAAGACTGCACAGTTGTCGTTGTTGTTTAGCCAATCAGCCCACCCTGATCAAGCAAGCTGGCGGCACACAGGTAACCGATCACCCTCTTCGGAGTGGACCAGAGGTTCAGCGCACTAGTGATGTTGTGTTGTGTTCGTTGTTGTGCTAGAGCGGTACAGTCTGTCATAATGTGTTCAATTGTTTGTGGTGTGTCGTGGCACAGGTGGCAGGTGTCGTCTATGGAGTTGTCTAGTCTGTGTTTATATGTTAGTAAGTTGGGGTGATGTCCACATCGGAATTGTGCTAAGTTAACTCGATCCGATCTGCTCAGGCTGATCTCTGACCTGTTAATGGGTGGCGGCTTCGCACCTAGGACCACATTCGGACCGAGTCGTATGTGTGTATGTGTTTTCTGTACTGTGTGATGTCTGTGGGGCGTGGTATGGAATGGAGTATTTGGTTATAATGTCTCTCTGGTGTTACCTTAATGGTGCGAGGTGTCGGTGCGTGATTGTATATGTAGTGGCAAGGGTGTTGTGGGTTAGTCATCACTGCTGCCATGAATTGTGTTCCCCTCATGTCTAAATGTTCCCTAACTTTCAGTATTTTTGTTTCTGTGTGCAGGTGTTCTATTGGTGTTGTTTGAGTGCATCCTGTAATGATACGAAGTGCGTTGTTTTGTATTGTCTGTAAGGTGTTTGTGTGTGTATTTGAGATAATGGGTGCCCAGCATGGGCTAGCATAGTCCATAACTGAGCGAATATATTGTTTGTATATGAGTGATGTTGTTTCCTGCTGGTGTCCAAAGTTTGTGCCTGTTAGTACCCTAAGCGTGTTAAGTCTTGACGTACATTTGTTTTTAATATCCTGAATGTGGTTTGCAAAAGATAATGATGTGTTGTATGTGACCCCAAGTATTTTGGTCCTGTGAGTGTGTGGAATGTTGTTGATGTTTAGTGTAAGCTGTGGAATTACCTGGTGTTCTTTTGTGTTGCTTGTAAGCAAGGTGATGGTTGATTTTGCGGGCGCTACTTTGAGTCTATTGTGTGTGAGCCAGTCTTGTATACTGTTTATGTATGTTTGTAGGTTATTTGTAGCGGTGTCGATGTTGTTGTGGGTGGATGTTAGAGTGATGTCATCTGCATATGATGATAATGTAAGCTTGTTATCTATGGGTGTTGGAATGTCATGCATGTATAAGTTGAAGAGTGTTGGTGAGAGAACCAGGGCTGTGGAGCTGGCACCAAAATCTTAAGCTCCGGCTCCGGCTACAGCATTTTCAAAACTTTCTGGCTCCAACTCCGGCTCCGGCTCCGGCTCCTCTCACCATATATTAATGATTGATAAATCTCTTGAAATTGTACCTTGCTACTCATAGGCCATAGCAGGCAGCCACACAAAACATTTCATCACCATCACATGATTCATTAGGCTACTTTTTAAAATTTAGACCAAAGCCTGTTGCAGCTATTAATCTAAATTCTAATGACTATAGCTATGCCTTTGTGGCTTTTTTTTATCATTTATTAATAATAATATTACCTACACCTTTCATGACAAAAAGAAAACCTTATTCGTTTGTATTATAGAATGTTTATTTGGAAAATGTAGCCTTTTAAAAAAATTAAAATAATTTTTATTACTTTCTATACATCTTCATTACATGCCTGTCCTCAGAAATAAAATGGCTTCTGCTAAGTCATCCTTCATTGATGCTCTTAAATCAGATTTCACTATTCTCAGTGCTGAAAAGAGGCATTCTACACTGACTTGTGTGGGTGGTAGAGCTGATACAATACTAGCTACATTCCTTATAATCTTTGGATATAAGGGTATGACATCGTCAACTGTCAGTTTAGAGGAGGGGTTGTATTTTTCTACTTCCTTTAATTCAGCATAGAATTCTTGCTTGAATTTGGTTATTTTCATCTATGGAGGATTCTTTAATTCTACTTTGAGACGTTTTGCATTTGATCTATCTATTCTGTCCAAATATTTTGTGAAATCTTCCTCATCATTTGAAGAGGATGATTGGTTGGTAATGCTGCTATCTTCTTCATTCTGGGCGTCTGGTTTTTCAGATACCAGCTTTTCCATGCGCAATGCAATGTCATAGCTAGGGCCTCTTTTCCTTTAGCTTTTTGATCTTCATTTAATAGAACTCTGTTCATTGGGTCTATGTAAACAGCAGCTAATACAATTGCATTTTCTAATAGTAATACCTCTCTTTTCTTCATCGAAGAAACAATTCCCTCAGCAAGTAGAGTAGTCCTCCTGTTTGATTGAGACGAAATATTAATTCTTTCCATGCCAACAAGAATTCACCAGAAGTTAATTCTTCTGTTTGAAACTTTTTAGTGACAGCAAAAGGGTAACGAAGCAGAACTTCTAATTGGGTCAATTGCATCCATTCATTTTTAGTTAATGAGACATTTTGATTTGCCAGGTCTTCAAGATGTGGTTTCAGATCAAGCAAACGCTTAATCATCAAATAGGTGCTGCCCCACCGAGTATCTTGATCTAAAATAGCTCCCATATCTGAATGTTTCTTCACAATGGAGTCTATTTTTGGTGTTCTGGCTGCAGTGGCTACCTGTCTGAACTTGCTGATCATAGTTGCTACATGTCGTTCTTTTAATCCATCCCTTATCACTAACTGCAATGTATGCACAACACAGCGCATGTGTTGAATATGAGATAGCATAGTGGCTTCTTCAGCAATATCATCTAGAACTTCATCATCTTGTTCTGTCACTATCATTTCATTTGCAGAATCAATTTCAGAAATGTCATCTTCATTTTCCATTATTTCCTTAGTAACTGTCCCTCTATTTAGTTTTTCAATAGTGCTTAGCATATTCGAAGCATTGTCAATGACAATACATAGAACTTGTTTTTTTTTTTATTTTAAAATCTTGTAAGACAGTTTCGACCAGGGGTGGGGAGTCGGCCAAAAACAACTGACTCCCGACTCCTGAGTCGGTATTTTTAAAAACCAACTCCGACTCCCAACTCCCGACTCTTTCCTTATCATGCTGATCTACAACCTTATAAATATTGGGATGTTTGTTTCATAGATGGCATTTCAAGTTTGAGGCTCTAGTTGGAGCATTAGCATGTTTCCCAGTGTAAGCACTAATTTTTGCATTACACTCTTTACCATCCTTTTCTACTTGACAAATAAAAATACTTTCATCCTCATTTAGCTTAAAATATTGAAAGACTGCTGATTTTCTACTAGGCCCATGACTCATTACTAATAGGGGCTAATTAAATTAATAATTAATATATTGCTAATTTTTATATGGTACCTAGTATCCTAAAATAGAATATGAAATTCATTTGCTAAGATTACCAAACAATAAATCAAATGCGGAAGTGTGAATCTAGAATTAGTTCAGGAAGATATTTATTTAGGGCAGAGTAGTATTCTGGTAAATTGTTGGCATATAGAAATTGAATCAAAGAGTCGGGAGTCAGTCGTTTTTACCGACTCCTGACTCCGACTCCCGACTCTTCAAAAAAGCCCCGACTCCCGACTCCCCACCTCTGGTTTCGACGACCTTAGAAAGATATTCACTGGTGTGATGTACATGTGTATTCCTTACTGCCAGTGTCCGAGTCACCTTTTTATTATTGTCATCTATATACGTATCTCACATTAATGGCAAAATAATTAACTCTATGGCGAGTGCATCCATCCATTTTGAGGAACACAAGGCGCTCCTTAAGAGTTCTTTGAAGTTCCTCCTTTTTGTGTGTGGCATCTTCAATCACAATCTTTCTAATGCTATTTCTATCCAAAGAAACTTGGAGTTTACTGGCCATTTCTCCATTAAGACCTAAAAAAGCTGGTGTTGAGAAAAAAGATAAAGGTATACTATTTTTTACCACCATTTCTATGATGTATTTCTTGAATTTATCTGAGGTCATATTTACAGTAACTTTATTACTAGGAAAGAAACTTGTTAATGGTGACATTTGCAATTGTCCCCCAGGACAAATTTTACTTTTAGTTGAGGTGGATGCTTGACTTGCTTCACTGTCTTTCTTATTAACAATTTCTAAAATTTTTGGATGAAATCATTGTAGATGTCTTTCTAAATTTGATGTCTTGCCAGTCTGGGTTGGTACTTTTATATCATAGCTTGTACAAGAACTAATTTTAGTTTCACATAATTATTCATCATTATTTTCTTTCTTACAGTGACAAATGAAATATTTTCCATCTGTAGAAACTGTGAAGTATTCAAATAATGCGGACTTTGTTTGACTTTGAGATCTAGTTGTCATTATGAAAGGGCTCAAAAAAAGATGAAAGAAACTTAATATTTTCAATTTTTAAAAATTAAGCTTACTAGTTTAAGTTTCTAAAAATTAACACATTTCCTGAAAAAAATTAAGTCCAATTAGAAATCATTCAAAATAAAAAAAAAATAGCATAAAAAAGTTTGTATCTAAATATGAACTCTCTGTATTGGGCTGGAGCCGGAACTGACACATTTTTTATCAGCTCCAGCTCCAGCTTCCCAAAAATAACTGGCTCCAGCTCCACTCACCAAAATTGCTTCAAGCTCCAGCTCCTGGCTCCGGCTCCACAGCCCTGGAGAGAACAGAGCCTTGAGGGACCCCATTCGGAAAAAGCTTGTTTTTGGATGACTTGCCATTAAATGTGACATGTGAGTATCTTCCTGAAAGATAGTTGCTCAGCCACCTTTTGGTGTTATTGTGCAGGTTTGTGTTGAGTATTTTGTTTATGAGAGGGAAGCGTGGGATAGCATCAAATGCTTTACTAATGTCTATTGTTGCTAATAGTGTACGTTGAGCTGGTCATCTGGAGTTGATGCCATCCATGATGTGCTGCGTGAGGTTAGTGAGTAATGTCGTGGTTGAGTGGTGAGGTCTGAATCCATGTTGAGTAGGTGATAGTGGAATGTGTGGGTTGGTGATTTGTAAGATTAGTCTTTCTGTTACTTTGGAAGGTGTGCAATGTGCATAGTAAAGTAATGGGTCTATAGGAAGCTGGTTCTGTTGGATTTTTGTTTGGTTTGAGTAGTGTAATAATTTTACCTTGTTTCCATATGTCAGGAATAATACAGTGTTGGTATGAATATGTGCTGATGTTTGTGAGAGCTAGTACTCCTTGTGGGCCCAAGTGTTTAAGGTGTATGTTAGATATGTTGTCTGGTCCAGTAGCCTTCGAATTCTTAATGTTTTTGATGATCTTGGTGGTCTGGTCTGTATTGAAGGGTGTAATGGTTGTGTCGAGTCTGTAGGTTTTCTTGTGTCTGGCTGTTTGTCTGTCTGCATGTTTCTGGTTGTTGTCTCTGTTTAAGTGACTTATCTTTGCGTAGTGATTAACTAGAATGTTAGCTTGTTGTATGTATGTTGGGATATTATTTTGGCTGCGACAGAGCCGCATGTGAGGTGTGAATGCCGCTGTTAGAGTGGGTAATGCCATTTATAGTCTTGTATAGCCTGGATGTATCTGTGGAGTGGTTTAATGAACATTCTTATGAATTCCCTGAATGTTTCTGTTTGTTTTTCTTTGAATTTGTTGTTTATTTCTGTGTTGAGCTGTTGTATCTGCTGTTTTATGGCTTCTGTGTGTGGGGTTTGTGTGTTATATTTGAGGTTGTTACGTTGCCTTATAAGGTGGGCTATTTCTCTAGTGTAATTTGGGTTGTATTTCCTAATGTTGCCCTTTGGTATGTATTTGTTTGCATTATTGATGATCTGATTAAATGTCTTGAGTGTTGTATTGATGTTTATGATGGGTGTGCTGTTTAATATGGTGAATTGTTCCTCAGTCTGTATTTTGAACTGTTCCCAATCAGCTTTCTTGTAATTTCTGTAAGTGTGCCTAAGGCTGTTGGGGCAGAGTGTAGAATGTGTTGTAATGATGATGGGCAGGTGGTCTGATGACAGTTGTTTTTCTGTTCTCCATTGTGTATGTGTTGCTAGTGAGGGGGAACAGAACATTATGTCTGGGGAGGAGTTTGAGTATCCTGCTTGATGTGGTATGTGTGTATATTCTTCTGTATTGTTAAGAATGAAGAGGCTGTTTAGTTGTATGGCTATGTTGGCGCCTCTGGTGTTCCTTTGGTTGTGCAGGTACCAACTAGTGTCTTTGGTGTTGAAGTCTCCTCCTAAGATGACATTAGTGAGAGAGGCCAGATTGTGTAACTGTGGATTGTAATTGGCTGGCACCTGAGGTGAACTATCCAGTGGGATGTAAATGTTGATATGGGTCATTCTCTGTCAGATCAACCAGTGCCTAACACCCTCATCTCTCAGATTTTGCTGAAATTTGGTTTATAGGGAGTTTGTGGGCCCTGAATCCATTTCTGAAATTATAAGGTCAATCCGACCAACGGTTCAAGAGATATGACCTCGGGAAATTTGAGGTCACTTGCGAGGTCACTAACATTTGGCGACCCATAACTTGGGTAATAATGGTCACAATTATATAAAAGCATATATATTTAGAATCAGAAAACGACAAGGAATCCAAATATGCAAGTTTTAGAACTCTAGGTTGAAAAATAAAAAAGTTACACTGTAACCAAAATTTGAGGTCACGATTTGACCTCTGGGGTATCAAATGAGAATTTTTTTTTAAATGTAAAAAATTAAGGCATAGGCATTGGCTATTAGAATCAGCAAAAAAAGTTTGTTTATGTTAGTATTTTTCATGTAACTAACATATAAGTGAACACCATATTCATAAGTTGTGCGTCAATTCTACCTATTTTTTCACACTTAAGCTCATAATTTGACCTATAGAAATTAAAATTACATTTTTTTATAGATATAAAAACAAAGGCAAAAAATGTAAAATTGTATTTCACTGCTAATCTACACTGGCAATAATAGTTATAATAGTGAAAGGGGAAGACCTACTTAGAGGATTCATGTGCTAGCCTAATACAATTTTTGCATGCTCGATGCTCTCATCAATTTCTTTTTGTGGAAAAATGTATTGAATTCTGCTGCCTCCTCTTAGGGTAGGACAACTCATTACAGTTAATATATGATGTCCTGGCACTGCACATGAATCCTTGTTTGATGGATAATAATATGCACTTGATCCTGATGACCCAGAAGGATGTAGAAAGTTCACAGTGAAATCATCAAACTCTTCACAATATTCCTCCACAATTCCATACCAAACTTGCATGTCATAAATGCAGCCAACATACTCTCCTGGTTTGACACATTTTAGGTTACCAAGCATTGCAGGTTCATTAGTAAAATGACTTTTCCTTATTCTTTTCTTTTCTCCAATGCCACTTGAAATGGGATACACCATCAGTTCTTCCTTGTTTAGGGGAACAAATCTATGATATTTCTGAGTTCCAGGAATAGCCCTACTATCCTTGAATCGATGTTCCAACCGTTCTTCTGCATCTTTCAAATCAGCTGTAGTTACAAAGAAAAAATTTATCTTCTTGCTCAAGTTTTCTTCACAAAACTGAAACATGTGTTCTGGTGTAAGAATTTGCCTCTCTGTAGTTCTCTGCAAACTGGCACGAGCAGTAGCTCTTTTCACTGTTCCTACAATCCCATCACATGCATTTTTGCCATGGGATGTAGCAAAGAAGTGCCATTCACAAGACAGACCAAAATCCTCTTCATGGTAACAGAGATTTATGAAGTTGTATCTGTTCTTATATTGGCCAGCACATCCATCTGAGAAATAGTGCACCTTCTTCAATTGTGGGCATCTGAATTTAACATATGTCATAAGCTTCAATATGAATGAGTAAACCATTATAGTGTTGTGTTTTAGTGATGCAGATAAGAAACAGACACTAAAATGGCTAAGTTCCTGGTCTGCAGATGATCTATAATAGATGACAAAAGGGTGAACTGTACACTGTGAATTGTCCCAGTGAAACCCTTGGGCAGCATCCTGGACAATGAAAGAATAATTCTCAGAGAAATCACCTACTATAACTACCTCGCTCTGAGGTGGTAGTGTTTCTTTCAACTGCTTGAAGTACTGTGATTGTTGCTGAGCAACAAAGTGATGACGAACCATGCGGGATATTTTCATGCTTAGGGATGATAAGTATTCATGAAGTGGCTCCACCTTATCAACCATTGTACAACGGTCAACAGTCACCCATTGCTTGTAAGATATTTCATTTGGAGCTGATTTCACACTGTCAAGTAACTCAAAAAAATCCAGGACACCCTCTTCTCTTGGGCAATCATTGCAAAGTTGCATCATGCAAGTCTCTCTTTCTGTACTGCAGACACTGTAATCCATAAGATCCTTGTATGAAAGACCTCTTTCTCCCAATGCAGCCAGCTGCAATTTTGGATTTTGATGGTATGTGCAGACACAGACAGAATGAGTCCCACCACTACCGGCAAGCACACAATATGATGGCCGTAATTTTGCAAATGTGGAAAATCCTATTTTGGGATTCTTTTCATCATTTTTATATAGTTCAAACATCTCTCTTAAATTCCCGAGGACCAATCGTTTTTGCACCTTCATTGCACCTTCAGCACTGATAACTTTCACGCAATCCTTTTGGCCAGGACACATACGACTAACCTCTTCTGACTCATAGAATCTTCTAACTATATCTTTATGTTCTTCAGATATCACTTTTCCTTTGCTCATTAGTGGAATCTTCGGAAGGATTCCATGTTCTGATTTAAGTGAACGGCTTCTTTTCACCATGTATGTTGTAGTTTGAAAGAAACTAGCTGTTTTTTCAATTGTGTATGGTGAGTGTGTCAATATTTGTAGTTTGTGATGGTGACATTTGCTCTCCAGGAATGACTGTTTCAATTCATTCATTAATTTGTCTAGATGTTTTTCAGATTTAGTTTCAGGTTTTGAAGTATCACTTACCTCCTCGGTAATTTGAACACCATAACTGAGTTCTAGCTTCTCCTTCAGGTGTTTCTGAGCAGATGATAGCTTACCACGAGCCTTGCGCTTTTTCTGGCTTAATGACAGCCCTTCTGAAAAGAACAGAAAAAAGGTTTCACACAGCTGAATATTAGTAATTAAATATTAATTATAGTACCTTAAATGCTATATAATTGGCTATATAGTAGATCAAACAGACCTTGTAGTAAAGTATAAGTTTATATTAATTTATTACTTACTTTTTTTAACTGGTGTTTGGTCCAGAAATGCTAGAACTGGTTCAACTGAAGTTGAAGGATTTTCCTTTATCAAGCAATCACTGTCATTGTCCAGATCTTGAATTGAAGAGATGTTACTCAAGCCACTGATAGTAGATGATTCATTTGAATCCTGCTCAGACTCGTTGTTTTCAGTGGTACTAAGTATAGTGGGGTTTTTCATTATCAGTGTCCAGCAGTTCACACACAACAATGAGTCTTTTTTCACTCTTCCAGCACATTTTTCAACAAGTACATCAGTCACTTTTCTAAGATTGATTGTTATGCGTTTCTTGTGTTTTTGAATAGGGTCCTGGCAGTATTTCAAGTGCCGAACCATTGTATTTTGATCTGTAAAGATATAGGATTTACAATTAGGTAATATATATTTTTTAGAAAATATATAGCTATACACACTTAATATTTTAGGCCTTGATAGTCTCTGAGGCTCATTAAAACACCATACCCACCAGCCACCCACAGTGCTGGCTGGAACTGTACTAACCTGTAGACAAGGAATTTTGCAACTATCTGTGTTGATTCTGCACTTAGACAAGTAGCAACATGTTTCAACAGGTTTGTTTAGGCTACATGTGAGCTTAGTCTTCCCCTTTCACTATTATAACTATTATTGCCAGTGTAGATTAGCAGTGAAATACAATTTTTTAAATTCTTGGAGCTTGAGGTCAAATTGATAGCTAAGATATAAAAATTCCTTGAAATGACAAGCAATTTATAAATATGGTGTTCACTTATAAGTTAGTTACATGAAAAGTACCAACATAAACAAACTTTTTATGATTGTTTCTATTAGTCAAGAACTCTGACTTTGTTTTTTATATCTATAAAAAATGTAATTTTAATTTCTATAGGTCAAATTATGAGCTTAAGTGTGAAAAAATAGGTAGAATTGACGCACAACTTATGAATATGGTGTTCATTTATATGTTAGTTACATGAAAAATACTAACATAAACAAACTTTTTTTTGCTGATTCTAATAGCCAATGCCTATGCCTATGCCTTCATTTTTTACATTTAAAAAAAAATTCTCATTTGATACCCCAGAGGTCAAATCGTGACCTCAAATTTTGGTTACAGTGTAACTTTTTTATTTTTTAACCTAGAGTTCTAAAACTTGCATATTTGGATTCCTTGTCGTTTTCTGATTCTAAATATATATACTTTTATATAATTATGACAATTATTACCCAAGAAATGTTAGTAACCTCGCGAGTGACCTCAAATTGCCCGAGGTCATATCTCTTGAACCGTTGGTCGGATTGACCTTATAATTTCAGAAATGGATTCAGGGCTCACAAACTCCCTATAAACCAAATTTCAGCAAAATATGAGAGATGAGGGTGTTAATTTCAATTTTTTTTGGTTGATCTGACAGAGAATGACCCATTAGTGTGGTGTTGTGTTGTGTTTTGCGCGTGTTTTAATATTAACTGCCTATATTTCTATCGTGTTATCTGCTTGGATTGTGTTTGTAATGTTTTGGGTAGCATCAGTGTAGCTAATTCTTTTACGTGTGTAAGTGATGAGTCCACCCCCGTTACCCCCAGTATGATCTTGACAGATCGCCATGAAGTCAGAGATAGTGGGTGTTTTGTGTGTGCTTTTTAGTTTTGTTTCTTGTATAAGTGCTATGTGAATATTTTGTTTGTGTACAAATTCCCTAAGCTGCATGATTTTGTTTGTGAGGCCATCTACGTTGTACTGTAATATGTTAATATTATACTTCTGTATGTGTCTCATGGTGCTATTGTGTCTATGTCTTTGTGTATGGTGACATGTGTAAGTTGTAGTGGGGCCTGGATTAGTCTTAATGTCACCAGAGAGTAAGAGTAGTTCGGGGAGCACGCAATTGCTCCCTGTAATTGAAAAAATAGCAAGCTGAGAATAGGTCCGGCCCCAGGAACTGATCGGCACTCTGACCATGCCACGTAACAGGCCATCGACTGCCAGTCTAGCCAACCATAGACAACCCGCTGCACAGAGATTTGAGGAAGTTTGGCCACCAGCGCGTTGATGTTTTGGTTTAACGTCGCCTCTTCTTCTCGTTGACGTGTCCCGCGCCGGAGGATGCAGCCACTGTTAGAAACTTCCTCGTCAGCTGCTAACACTTTTTTCAGGTTGTTCTAGCTACCTATTCAGAGGTTTTTTATAAACAAATCTCAGTTTTCTGCTCAAAATGGCTCTTTCTAATTTTAAAATTGATTAGTCAAGGAAGGAAGATGTTGACTTCTATTTTGCAGCAACAGTTGATGATATTTATGTTACTTCACTGATTAATGAAAATGATTAGGCTCTTCAAGTTACAGTATAAAAGATTTTTCGTAATCTTTCTTTCGTTATTTACACTCTAATCAGGTAGGTACTTTACTTATGCGAACTTTCTTCTGTTTCTTCATATACTGTGAATATCTTCAGAGTTTCCTCGTTAATCAATCTGATACTTCTGTTGTTCGTGAAGCATGCAATCAAACCACAGTAATGTAGAAATGCGTGTACACCCATTTTGGGTCTCCCATTTAAAGGTGTTTATGGGGCAAATGAAGATCATGAGTTTTTCAATACCTCACAGTACTATAGGGGGGCACTGATCAGCAGAGGAATCTCTTTAAATGGGGTGTGTAAGGACAGAGAGTATCCCCTAACCCAAGATGCTGACTCCCTATATCCCACAACACTTCTGTTGAGCTGTGGTTGAGGTTGGTTTTATCAAGTTGGCCATAGGCCCTAATTGAAATAAACTGTTTATTTCAATTAGGGACTACGGCCAACTTGATAAAACCAACCTGTATTCTGAACCCAGCCTACAATAAAGCCCCAGTCAAGCCTAGTCTATATTTAGGCCCAACTAAACTTCCACTCGAGCTGACCCAGTAACATGTTCGGCCTAACCAACTACTTGGTCAGTACGGCCAGTAAGGTTTAGCTTAAGGTAGTCCTAGCCTATTACTTTTATTTACCTCGTAAATGGATCATCATCAAATCCTCCACCCATTAAACCTAAGGATCCAAATAAGGACATGATTATAACAATTTATGAGCGACGACTATAGACGTTAGACTTGAAAAAAAAAAAGAAGCTTTATTAATATTTGATCCAACTACAACTTCAACGACTTTTGCGTTCTTGAATCATCAGCAGCTGATCTGCGTCCAAGTTGGCTCAACTTGGCTACACTTCATCAAGTAGAAGTTTCTAGAAACTTCTGGCAATACAACTGGATCCTGGAAAAGACCAAGAATGAGTTCAAGGTACTATATATTAGTAATAATATCACAATGCAGAATGCAGGTTTGTATTGATGTTAACTGGACGTTTCGATCACAAACCACTTCTATCACAAGCCAATATGATATATACTAATGTATTAATGAACAGAGAGGCATATATATAGTGTCGCCAATGGACTGGCGATATTAGTTAGAGGAAAGCGGATAATTTAAAAAATTTGGAAAATAAAGGGTGATCCAGAGAAATGGGACCCAAAAGAAACCCCTGTAACTCTTAAAGTATAAGTCCTTTTATAAAATCATACGCATCATTCGAAAGAGGATAGTTACAAGTTTGTACAGGATTGTATAGGTTTTGACAATACAAGACAAGATAAGATAAGATACAAAACAAAATAAAAGTGTTAGTTAAAACTAACCCTTCAAGATGACTGCATGGACTGTGGAACAGCTGCGTTTCATAACACAGCAATATTATGAGCATGGAAGAAGTGTAGTTTCAGCTCAAAGATCTTTCAAGACAAATTTTCAGATGTCAAAATCACCTTCTAAGAAAGTAATCCGTCGGTGTGTCAGAAATTTTTCCCTAACTGGCAGCATTGGAAAAAGAAAACCAACTGGAAGAGTGCGCACAGCAAGGATAGACGAGATCATTAACAGAACTCATGAAATTGTACAGGATAATCCTAACATAAGCATCAGACGTACTTCTCAGCTGTTAGAAGTTGGATATGGAACAACACACCGTATATTCAAGCAAAATTTAATGCTCTTTCCATATAAAATTCAAACAGTGCAACAACTAAACGATGGAGATTTCGCACGAAGACGACAATTCTGTCAATGGATCCAACAGAAGGTAAATGACACCACCAATTTTCTAGCAACTTTGATTATGTCAGACGAAGCCCATTTTCACTTGAATGGAACTGTAAACAAACAAAATTGTCGTTTCTGGGCAACAGAAAATCCATTGAATATTACCGAAGTCCCGTTGCATAGTCAGCGTGTAACTGTTTGGTGTGGTCTTACTGCATCTCAGATCATAGGGCCGTACTTTTTCGAGGATTTCACCGGAAACACGGTCATTGTAAATGGTGATCGCTACGAAAAAATGTTGACCGATTTCCTTATTCCTAAATTAAGAGATCTTTGTCTAGAAAACCACTGGTTCCAACAAGACGGAGCTACCTGCCATACCACGAGGAACTGCATGGCAGTTTTGCGTCAAACGTTTCCAGGCGAGTTAATCTCAAGATTTGGAGACGTTGAATGGCCCGCAAGGTCTCCGGATTTTTCTCCTTAGATTATTATCTCTGGGGATATTTAAAGAGTAGGGTCTACAGAAATAACCCAACGACCTTGCAAGAATTGAAGGCCGCCATCACAAATGAGATACAGGCCATACCACCGCACACTCTTGCAAAAGTGATGCAGAACTTACGAGCGAGAACACTGGAATGCTTGGCAACTAATGGAGCACATTTGAAAGGAGTCATTTTTAAAAAATAAATATTTCATAATAAACTTGTAACTCTACTCTTTCGAATGATATATAGTTTTTATGAAAGGAATTAAATATTAAGAATATTTGGCTTTTTTTTATGGGTCCCATTTATCTGGATCACCCAGTATAAAAAAGAAGTATTTAGAAGATGTAGAAATAGATATACATGTACGTGTAATATATAGAAATAAATAAATAAATAATTTAAATTGAAACTTTATTAAGAAAAAATAGGGTACTTTTTCCTATAATACAATAATGATAATGATAATAATAATAACATTGTATAAGCAGAGTATATTATTATTATTATTATTTGGTGTATATATAATATATATATACCTTTTAACCTTTCAACTGTTCCACGTGATAATTCCTCATTTCACGAAGGTCAAGCTTGTCGCCTCTCGTCTCGAGTTGGCCTGGTGAAGTAGTGAGTTAGTTTCTTGTACTCTACCTCACATAGCCAGGTACCCCCGCTCATCGGGGATTGTTCTGAGCCAGGCGTCTAGTCTTCTTTTGATGATGTCCACTGTAACCCCACTCGTGTTCTTTAGGTCTTTGGGCAGCTGATTAAACAGTTTTGGTCCTCTTACAACAAAACTATTTTCTTTCAGGGTTAAGGATGTTCCCTGTCTCGCCTTTAATTTGGGAATACGACACAATCTACCGCTTCTACTTTCCACTGTTGTTTGGAGAGTTACAGGGTTCAGAGTAAGGTTAGGGACTAGTTTCTCTATTATTTTGCAAGTGTAAATAATGGTGTATCTCTCTCTTCTCCTTTCCAGTGAATATAGGTTTAATTCGCGTAACCTTTTTCTTTTCCAAAACCTTTGTTGGTAGCTTAATTAAGTATATATTCATTCAGTATAAATTTGGTTTACAGGAACCTGTTTCTGCGTTTGAAGAACATTTTTGCGGGCTTGCGCAGGTGACTTCACACTAAGCACATGGTAGACCTACGTTTTATTTATTGATTGCTCCTTACTTATTCTAGGAGACGTACGTCGTTATTAGATTACTATTATTAACTCGATGTTAATCCCCAAACACTCGTTTTTTAATTAGTTAATAGCATGGCACCCCCTTCAAGTGCTTGCAGTCGCTGTAAAGGAAAGTTTGCCGCTTACTCATTTATTTTGGCTAATAATAATGATCAGTTACTCTGCAGGTGGTGCTCAAATATGGAATTGCTGAGGAACGAGCTAGAGCGTGAGAGGGAGGCCAGAGTGAGGCTTGAAGAAAGGATGGTGCTCCTGACGGCAAAGTTAGAATCCCTTGGGCCTTCTGAGAGGAGTTATTCTTCAGTCATGGCCCCTCCTGCCTCAGTTTCTGCTAATGATATAAATAATACTAATAGCCCTCTCTCTTTCCCTAATTCCCAACCCTTCGTGCAAGTGCGTAATGGAGCCCCATTGAGATAACCTAAAGGCGCGTCTTGACTTGAGCATTTTAGTCCGAACGAACCGAACGAGCAGACAGCGCACGAACGAACTGAACGAGCTGTTCGAGCGTAAGCTCGCTGTATTCTGCGTGTTCGCCGGTGCTCGTCTTATTCCCACCGTTTTGCTCAGTGTAAATATGGATTTGACAGTGGCAGCAGGTGTTTTCTTCATTATTTATTCCTTAGCCAAAAAGAAGAGGAAATCGAAGAGAATGTAAGGTTAAACATTTCTCTCTGTCTCACTCCATGATAAAAATAAAACACACCGAATAGCTGGAACAGCGCGAACACGCATCCTGACTGCGCACCAACGAGCGACTGAATCCTTTTGAGAACGCACTATTTACCGACAAGCTACGGAAAACGTTTGGCGCGCTCGGCTCGGCTCGGCTCGGAGACACGTACTAACTAGCCGAATTCTGCTCTGCGCTGTCTGCTCGTTCGGTTTGTTCGGACTAAAATGCTCAAGTCAAGACGTGCCATAAGACTTGTCTACCGGTATTAACGAACAATAAGTTTTCTGTTTTAAGCTATGAAGACGTGGATGAACCTGAAATACAATTCGTTGGTGATTCCATTGTTCGAGGGCAGCTCGAAGAATTCTGCTGGAGGAACCTCCGTCGTAGGGGCCGTTACTGCTACCCTGGTGCAAAGTAGTGTTGAAAAATAATCGAAACTTCACAAACCGGTTTTTAATCGATCTGTTTTTTTTTGAAAACTGGTTTTAACCGGTTATGACCGAAAAGTATAGTAATTTTTAAAAGCCACAATTGAAAGGTACTGACTTTAACTCTTAACAAGCATAGCTTATCGCCTATTTTTTGGTCAAAAGAATGCAAAAATGCAGCATCATATGTATGCATATGAATAAGAAAATGACAACTTTAACATATTTTATTTTAGCCAAAATAATACATTATTCAAACAATTTAGATTTGAAATAATTTTTTAAAATAAAACATCTATACTTAGAAAGAAATAAACTTCTTTTTGTAAAAAAATTATAAAGAATAAAAATAAAATTTATCTCTATTTTGGAAAAAACATTGAAATAAATTTTTTTAATAAAAAATACCTAGAAAACAGAAAATTGACTCTTCGTGTAAGAAAAAATATATAAATTAATTTAGATTTTATCCCTATTTTGGAAATGACATCTTAAGAAACAAAGGGCATTAAGGGTCTTATACTGCGAATAGGGCTTTAGTCGACTGACTCTACACTACACTCACTACAGCCTACATGATGAGACAAACTGAGGATCGAGTTGCCAGATAGGCAAAAATTATACTGAAGAGCAGTTGCCAGTTTGTCACAGTTTAACTTAATAGGTAATGTATTCGAAGTTATTTTTTGTGCGCTGTAGCGCGTAGCTGCACGTTCGCGCAAGTTTGAGCCAAATAAAAATCAATCGATAAAACCGGTTTTTTCTTTCGGTTTTCGATTTTTAGGGGAATTTTACAAACCGGTTGAAAACCGGTTTTTACAAACCGGTTTTCAACACTAGTGCAAAGGTGGAGGATATAACTAATAGTGTTTTGAAAAAACTATACCTATAGGGCTATGGGTTGATTGCCTGATACACTCATCCGTTGGAAATTTCCAACAGATTACAGTAGAGAGTTAACGACAAACGCCCTACGTTTTTTCGTTAGAGAGTTATGTATAACTAGGTCTTCAAAGGACCTCTTTATGTTTATTTGCCTTCGGTATTTGCGCTGCCTAATGGTAAAGAAAGGAATTGCCTTACCTTATTATTTCGTTGGACCTCGCTTCTGTTTCGATGTAGGGCGCGACGATCTTTTTCGATGTAGGACCGTGGTACGATGGAGTTACACAACGAGTTGCTTTGATGTAATTAATATAGGCAGTCACTACACTTAAATACCTGAAGGAATAGGCCTATCCTTTTTATAGTTATTAAGTTTTATATCAAGAGGATTTCACTCAGAACTTATAGGAAGATAAAGGACATCTTCTTTGCTTAAAGCATCGCTGTAACATAAGCAAGCTCCGAGCGAGCCGCTATAATATAATGTATATCTTCGTATTTTCATTATTTGCTGATTTTGCAAAGTTCGTTGACTCTTCTCTCGAAGTAATTTTCATGAGTCAGCAGTGGAAAATTTTGCACACGAAATAATACTTTTCTTGTGGTTGTGTGCAGTGGCGGTTCCTCATATGGGCAATATGGGCAGCCGCACAGGGCGGCATTTGTGGAGGGGCGGCATGAGCGCCTGCAAAAAAAATAAAAATAAAAATAAGAATAAATAAATAAAGAAATAAAGAAAAATAAAAAATAAAATAAAATAAATAATAAAAGATCAATGACTTTGCATCAAGGAAGGTAAGAAGAGTCAGGCTTTAGATGGCAGTTGTGCTGTGGTGCAATTTATTTTGTTTCTTGTTCAAAGTGTAGCATAATAATTACCCTCTCTTAAGTGTCTTATTCTATTTATGTGATAGAGCATTTGTACAATTTAGAAATTTGATTCTCTAGTTTATTTATGGCAGTTGTGCAATTTAATTTGTGTTTTTCCTGTTCATAGTATCATAATTACATTCTCTTAAGTGAGTTATTCTATTTACGTGATGAAGGATTTGTAAAATTCAGAAATTTGAGTCTTTGTTTTGGTTCTGAAGTTCCAACAATTAGTCCAATAAAAAGTTATTTTGTGAAAGAGTTATGTCTGTCCTTTATTTTGGGGGGATTCGAATGTGTGTGTGTTGGCGAACAGGGGGGGGGGGCGCTGAAGGTGAGGTTCGCCCAGGGCGTCATGTAAGCTAGGACCGCCACTGGTTGTGTGGGCCCAATGCCTCCATATTGGGTTCTATGTATGTATGGCAATTACTTTCATTCCCAATAGGCTATGTGCCAAATCCCGAGGCAATTTTGTAGATATTTAATTCTATTAATTAATAATTTATATTTAATTATGAAATAAAGGTACCACATACGATATCATGTTGTAAGCGGGTACAGTTTTCCCATATACTGGGGGGGGGGGGGGCGGAGAAAAATTTGTATGTTATAGATTAAATTTTTTAAAAAACTGTGTGTCTTAAACCAGGTGAAATGGATTAAAAGGAGTGAAGTAGGAATTTAGGAAGAGAAAGGTTACTCAAGACCTATTTAAATATAAGAGTTCAAGAGGCTAACTTCTCAAGTTTAGTTAAAATTATGTCAATCAGTTTGACTCCCCGTAGGCATAGGAAATTTATGGAATTAAAGTAGTTATTAAGCATTTTAACTTTGCTCATTATTTGGGTAAGTTTTATATAGGTCACCAGTTTTTAAATGCTGGTTTACTAATGTTGTTTTGGAGTTTTGTCATGTTTTGTTTTGTTAACGATTTATGTTTTAAAGTAACTTCTACGTTGGTGAGTTAATTGAAATGTAATGTACTTCCATGTTGTGGTGTTTGGTTAAAAGAGTTTGTACTGTATTCAAACCTCCTATGGAAAAACTATACGCGCTCACAACATGGTATCATATGTGGTACATTTATTTCATAATTAAATATAAATTATTAATTAATTGAATTAAATATCTATACAAAGTTGCCTCGGGATTGGCGACATAGCCTATTGGGAATGAAATAATTGAATTGCCATACGTACAAAGAACCTGTATGTATGAATCAGCCTCACATAGCAACAAGAAAACCCAATTTATTGTTTAGTCTACCACAGAAAAGTAGACCAAACAAAATTTTGCTAGAACGGCAAATAATACACCAGAACCAAGGAACGGCTCTCAGGGCTGTTTATCGACAGCGAACGCTTTAAACAGGGAAGACGTGTCTAAGTTTTCCCTCTAGTTCTGAGTGAATTCCTTATAATATAAAACCTAATGACTATAAAAGGATAGGCCTATTCCTTCAGGGGTTTATATAGTGACTGCCTATATTAATTACCTTAAGTAAATTCGCCGCGTAACCCCATCGTGGCGGCCCTACACCGAAAATGACCGTCACGCCCTACATCGAAACAAACAAAGACCCAGCAAAAATAAGGTGAGGCAATTTCAGTTTTTATTAACATAAGGCTTCCCAACTCCCGACGCTAGAATTACCGTAATCAATATAAATATAAAGAGGTCCTTTAAAGACCTACATATTCATAACTCTCTAACGAAAAAGCATAGGGCTGTTGTCGGTAACCCTCCACTGAAGTCTGTTGGAAATTTCCAACGGATGAGGGCACAGGCAATCAACCCATAGCCCTATATAGTTTTTTAACATGGTGGCCCTGTGTATGGGGAACTAACCCCTCTAAAATTTACACTGACACACGCAGTGGCTAGGCTTAACTCAGTAGGCCTCACCCCAATTTCAACCGTAACCCCACTATAGTTTTTTTCATATGGTGGCCTAAGCAACTGGAACCGATTCCTTTACCTTTACACTAATCGAAAACAAAGGCTTGTTCATTTAACAGGCATAACTTATTTTAGGTCCTAAAAATAATAGGCCCGCAACATTAAGCCTATTAATAGGTCCTACTCTTCAAATTCAAAACTAAGCCTTGTTAATTTAACAGGCTTAACTCATTTGAGGTCCTATAAAATAATAGGCCCAAACATAAGCCTACTTGGTAGGCCCAACAAATAGGCCTATTTAGTAGGCCCACCTAACTTTACCTTACATAATAGGCCTACCTCTTAAAGTAGGCCTTACTCTTTACACTCAAGGCCTATCCTAACTAAAAACATTGTGAATTTTTAATTTAACCTGTGGCACAGGTTATATAAAAAACTTATTACTGTACAGTAATTTAACTTGCTCAACATCATAAAAATTAAACTCAGAACTTTAACACTAACAACAATTATGGAAGACTTGGACAAAAGGGTAAGAAACCCAGACCAAGAAAACAAAAACACAGACCTTGGGGCTACGGCACCATCTCAAAATCACAAAAAATTAATGAGGAAAAAATCAGCACGTAAAGGTGTCATCACCAAACTGTACAATGATTTCAAACAAAAGGAACCTACAAGATATGATCTTGAAACAACATTAAATTCTATTACTCGTTACAAACAAGAAATTTTCATACTAGATGAAGACATAATTACAGAAATTGATGACACAATTGAACTAACAGATGATGAGTATTCTACTCTCCTACTTGACAATGAAAATTACATTACAAAAATTAACAACTATATTTCTGAAATTCAAAACCAACTTGATGAGTGCAAAAAAGAAGACACATACGAAAGCTTCTTAGAAGCTACAAGAAATGCTTCATTTAGCCCTCCCAATGTGGCTGAGGGCAATGAACTAAAATCAAAATTGCCTACACTTGCAGTACCCACTTTTGAGGGTGACAGAGCCAAATTTCAATCTTTTATTGAAAAATTTCATAGCCTTATAGGTAATAAAAACTACATTACAGATGTTGATAAATTTAGTTATTTAGTGAACTATCTGAAAGGCCCAGCCTTAAGATTAGTGGAATCACTACCAGCCATAGGTACTTCTTATTCTGTAGCAATAGAATTACTTAACAGAAATTACATGAATAAGGATGAAATTATACATGATTTGGCTCTTAAAGTAATGAACATGCGAACCCCAAAAGACAACTATGGTGACCTCTTTGATTTTTACTGTGAGTTTGAATGTCTCATGGGACAACTTAAAAACAATAATTTAAACATTGCAGAAACAGCTTGGATCATTCAAGCTGTTGTTTTTGAAAAGCTCCCTTCTAAAGTCAAAGAGATATTTCATCAGAGGACAACTGACATATACCCTAGCCTTAATAAACTAAGAGAAGATTTCCCAACTGTACTAGCACTTTACAAATCAAGTTACACACTCCCAAAATTTAACACAGAACAAGAAAAAACCAACAATGCAGAAAACCAAAAACCTAACAAAAGATTTCAACACTTACCAGTTACATCAAAACACAACCGCAAAACTCAATTTGCAGAAAATAAAGTGACAGAAAAAGACTCAAAGACTCCTACTCTGCAAAACTTTAATGTAGCTACTTTTGAGTATAATCCCACACCATGCAAATTTTGTTTTAGCAGTGAACATAATTCTACAAATTGTCCCAAATACAAAGACTTTACAGCAAGGTCAAAACGTTGTGAACAACTAAACTTATGCAAAAAATGCACTGGATCAGGGCACCAAAAGTCAAATTGCAAATCAAATTTGATATACAATTGTAAGTTTTGCAACAGTTTTGACCATGTTACCCCTATGTGTAATACACACACAGACATTGGAAAAACTGACAAACATTATGAACAAACACCCAAATCAAACCAAAACAAACAGAAACAAACCAAAAATGCTATGAATGGACATATCAGTTCATCTAGCATTAACCACAATTCAAAAATTCTTTTACCAACCACAACTTTGGAAATCCAAAACAAAAGAGGACAAATAGTACAGGTTAGGTGTCTTTTAGATACCTGCTCACAACAAACATTTGTAACTAAACAACTGATAGAAAAATTGGGACTTCAAAACCAACAAGGAGATGAAGATCTCTCTATTTCATCATTTATCAATAAAAACCCAGTACAAGCCAGTTTTAAAACTGCAAATATAACTTTAACTCTTGATGAAACATTTGAAACCCTTAAGGTTGTTGTTGTGGACAAAGTAGAACAAAAAAAATACAAATAGCTGGGTTAAAACAAGCTTTGCTCCAACTTCAAAATAAATACACGATAGCTGATAAAACCCTTAATGCAGATGTAGTTGATGATATACATATGCTCATGGGGGCTGACTATCTTCATCTGGTCCATAGAGGCATCATTAAAATTGGAGATGGAATAGCCATACAAACTCCCACAGGTATTGCTCTTTTGGGTGACATAACTAAATACCATCTTACTACTGACACAGAAAACACAGAACATGAACAAAATTTACGCAAAACAAAATCACCACAGTCACAAATTTCTGACTATGTGACAAACTCGAACTACAAAAACACTGTCATAATCCCACATCATTTGAATGAAAATGATTCCACATTGGATGAAGGGTTACAGCAGTTGTGACTATTAGAATCAGTTGGCATAAAGGACAGTACTATTACACATGAAGACCAATTGATGACAGAACAATTTAAGGATACATTACAACACAGAGACAATCAATACTATGTGGAGCTGCCTTGGAAAACACCTTGTCCAGAAATAATGGACAATTTGAAAGTAGCTAAGGCACATCTGTATAAAAATTACAGAAAACTAAAAAATGACAATCTTTTAGAACAATACAACAACATATTCAAGGAACAAATAGAAAGGGGCTTCATTGAAGAAGTTACTGATGAACCCTTTAAAAAACGAGGTTGTCATTATTTAACACACAGGGGAGTTTACAGAGAAGACTCATCCACAACTAAACTAAGAGTAGTATACAACTGTAGTTTAAAAGACACAAATTCTGTTAGTTTAAATGATTGTCTCATGGAAGGCCCAAACCTTGTCTCAGATCTTGTAAAAATTCTCCTTTGCTTCCGTTTAGACAATTATGCAGTACAAAGTGACATAGAAAAAGCATTCCTCTGTATAAATTTGAAGCTTGAGTATGATAAAAATCATCTCAGGTTTTTGTGGTTGAATGATCCACATGACCTTAACAAAGGTTTCAAAACCTACAGATTTAAAGTAATTATTTTTGGAGCAAATTGCTCTCCAAGTATTCTTGCTTTAACAATTAGAAACCACCTAAACTTATTTCAAGAGGACTTAACAGTTCAGTTTTTAAAACAAAACTTTTATGTGGATAACCTCATTGGTTCCACTGTAACTGAAGAGGAATTGCTTGAAATTTACCAAATGTCACAACCCATAATGAAGCAAGGAAATTTTGGATTGAGAGAATGGGTTTCTAATTCTCCTAAATTAAATGAACAAATAACAAAAGACAACAATGGGAACATTGAACCAAACAATTACACGAAAACACTTGGAATGCTTTGGTTTTTAAAACAGAATTCTGAACACGATGACACTCTTTGCACAAAGAGTTATAACTTAAATCCAAATGCCAATACAAAAAGACAAGTGCTTTCAGAATCATCCAAAATTTTTGACCCCATTGGATTATATTTACCAGCAACCATAAGATCCAAAATCCTTTTGCAAGACTTATGGAAAAAGAAAATTGATTGGGATGAACCACTTTCAGTGGAAGACCAACTTCATTGGAAAAAATTAGCCACAGACTTGAACAAAGTTCAAGACATCTACGTACCAAGATGTGCTGGCTACAGATTGAAATCGCAAACACTACACATTTTTACAGATGCCAGCACACAAGCTTATGGGTGTTGTGCCTATTTAACAAGTGAAAATGAAAGTAACTTGGTTTATTCAAAGGCAAAAGTGGCACCCTTAAACCAAAAGAAAACTGTACCACAACTTGAATTATTAGCTGTCTCATTGGGAGTTAAAACAGCAAACTTTCTTTCACAAGTGTATAAAGAAGTTGACATAACAAACATTTACTTATGGACAGACAGTCAAATTTGTCTAACATGGGTGACCAACACAGATACAACTTCTTGCAAAAATATATTTGTGAAAAACAGACTAACAGAAATCAAAACTGCAAACACAAACCTTGGTATCAAATTTAGGTACATAAAAACAAAGGAGAATCCTGCAGACTTTTTGACAAGAGGGCTCTCTTACAAGCTGTTGAAAACAAATAAAATCTGGTATGAAGGGCCCGAATGGCTAACATGTGAGGATCTTTGGCCAGCCAAAGTAGTTAACCTCACACTCAACTCTACAACAACTGAAAAGATCACTGAGGACAAACCTATATTTGACTATCACCTTTATTCAGACCTAAACAAACTCTTGAGAATTACAGTCTATTGCTGCAAGTTTGTCAATAGCTACCTTCTCAAACACTGTCCTCAGAAAGCCTTTTCTAACTTAACAGAAACTGCAACAAAATACTGGCTCAAACAGATACAAGCTTCAGAATTTGACAAGGAGTTGAAGTATCTTAGGTCCAGTAGCACATTAAACAAAGGTATTCCTTCACTTGTCATGGATCTAAATCTGTACCTGGATACAGAGGGTCTGATAAGGTGTAAAGGAAGGCTTAACAAGTCAACTTTGACTTACAACTCTAAGCACCCAATTCTTCTTCCAAGGAGAAATCACTTCACAAAACTCATCATCAGGGATACCCACAACAAAATACACCACATGGGAGTCCCACAAACCCTGACAGAGCTGAGAAAAACTTACTGGCTACCAAAGGGTAGAACTGAAACAAAGAAAATTTTAAACACATGCATTCCTTGTAAACGTATCCATTCACGACCCTTTAAGACCCCAAGCCCTCCAGACCTACCTGTGGAACGAGTAACATTTACTCGGCCATTTGAAACCACGGGTATTGACTACACTGGAGCGGTAAATGTGAGTTTTGGAGACAAAATGGATTCAAAGGAATACAAAGTGTACATTGTACTCTTCACCTGTGCTGCCACACGTGCCATATGTCTAGACATAGTAGAAGATCTGACAGCAGAAGCTTTTATTGCTGCTTTCAGACGATTTTGTGCACACAATTCTGTACCCAAAACTATATGGTCAGACAATGCCACATACTTCAAATCTGGTGAAAGAATTATTCATCAGATTTGTGACAGTGAAACAGTACAAACTCATTTAACCAAACACAACATAACCTGGAAGTACATTCCTGTTAATACACCATGGTATGGTTCAATTTGGGAAAGAAACATACAAACTGTAAAGAACTGCCTTAAAAAGACTATTGGGACAAAACATCTACAACTTTTTGAACTCATGACTATTCTGTCAGAAATTGAAAATGTTGTCAACAACAGACCATTAACTTATGTGGGAGATGGTATTAATGAGCCAGAACCTCTCACACCAAACCACCTAATTAAGGGAGAAACAGTAAACATGTTACCAGAATCTGAACATAACAGTACAGAGGATCCAGATTGGGAAATAGGACACAAAGAACTCAACACAAAATACCAACATTTGACACAAATCAAGACTCAATTTATAACAAAATGGAGAGAAGAATACTTAACAAGTCTTAGAGAAAGACATAAACAATTAACAAAACAAAGTTGGAATGATTCAGTCAAAATTGGGGACATTGTGTTGATACATGACAAGACACCAAGACAACATTGGTCAATGGGAAAAGTCTTGGAACTCAAAACTGGTGAAGACGAAGTTACCAGGGTTGTAAAACTGAAAACAGCAACTGGTGAGACCACCAGAGATATCACATTACTATATCCTTTGGAGTGTGGGGCTAAATTAGAACCATTACCCCAAAGGATGGATCAGGATACTATTGGGGAGGAATCTCTCAATGTGCCTGATGTAACTCAGACTAAACCAGACAGGCCTCAAAGAAAGACTGCTTTGAAAGCCAGAAAACTTTTACAAGAAAAAATTAAGACTGGTGACTTATAAAACTTACACAAACTGAGCAAAGTTAAAATGCTTAATAACTTTACTTTAATCCCATAAATTTCCTATACCTAAAGGGAGTCAAACTGATTGACATAACTTTAACTAAACTTGAGAAGTTGGCCTCTTGAACTTTAATATTTGAATAGGTCTTGAGTAACCTCTCTCCCTAAATTTCTACTTCATTCTTGATCATTTTTTACATGTTTTACACAGTTTGTCAAAAAATTTGATCTATAACATACAAATTTTTCTCCCCCCCCCCAGTATATGGAAAAACTATACGCGCTCACAACATGGTATCATATGTGGTACATTTATTTCATAATTAAATATAAATTATTAATTAATTGAATTAAATATCTATACAAAATTGCCTCGGGATTGGCGACATAGCCTATTGGGAATGAAATAATTGAATTGCCATACGTACAAAGAACCTGTATGTATGAATCAGCCTCACATAGCAACAAGAAAACCCAATTTATTGTTTAGTCTACCAAGAAAAGTAGACAAACAAAATTTGCTAGAACGGCAAATAATACACGAACCAAGGAACGGCTCTCAGGGCTGTTTATTCAAGCGAACGCTTTAAACGGGAAGACGTGTCTAATTTCCCTCAAGTCCTGAGTGAATTCCTTATAATATAAAACCTAATGACTATAAAAGGATAGGCCTATTCCTTCAGGGGTTTATATAGTGACTGCCTATATTAATTACCTTAAGTAAATTCGCCGCGTAACCCCATCGTGGCGGCCCTACACCGAAAATGACCGTCACGCCCTACATCGAAACAAACAAAGACCCAGCAAAAATAAGGTGAGCAATTTCAGTTTTTATTAACATAAGGCTTTCCCAACTCCCGATGCTAGAATTACCGTAATCAATATAAATATAAAGAGGTCCTTTAAAGACCTACATATTCATAACTCTCTAACGAAAAAGCATAGGGCTGTTGTCGGTAACCCTCCACTGAAGTCTGTTGGAAATTTCCAACGGATGAGGGCACAGGCAATCAACCCATAGCCCTATATAGTTTTTTCACACCTCCTACCACTTCAGACTAGTCAATGCCCGTAGTTTTAGTAGAGTAAATGTTATTCCTCGACAGGTAGATCTGGAGGGCTTGGGGCTTTGAATCCTGTACTGTTTTTGTGTTGTTTGGTCTCTGGCCAAGGGAGGCCATAAGACCGTTGTTGTTTGGTCCATGGCCAAGGGAGGCCATAAGACCGTTGTTGTTTGGCCCATGGCCGAAGGAGGCCATAAGACCCTTGCAATAGTTTGCCCTATGTCCAAGATAGGCCATAAGGGCCTTGTTGAATAGTTTGGGCTATGGCCAAGGGAGGCCATCAGCCCCTTGTTGAATATTTTTGGTTATGGCCAAGGGAGGCCATAATCCCTTGAAATAGCAGTTTGGACTATGGCCAAAGTAGCCATAAAGCCCTTTAGAGTAGAGTAGTTTGGGCTATGGCCAAAATAGCCATAAAACCCTTTAGAGTAGAGTAGTTTGGACTATGGCCAAAGTAGTCCATAAAACCCTTTAGAATAGTTTGGGTTATGTGCCACTGTCTAACCACATAATTTTTGGCACAAAATTATGTGCACAGAACCAGAGTGCAGCAATAAAAGCTTTTACTCTCCGATTCTTGGTTATGTTCAGACAGGTTGTTGTGTTTGTGACATGTAAAGAGTACAGTGTGTGTATGTATGTATATATATATATATATTTTGCATTCCTCTGAATCCAGTTGGTCTTCAAAACTTGGATTCACCACTCCAGTGAAGTCAATACCCGTAGTTATGATTAAGTAAATGTTGTGTCCTACAGGTAGGTCTGGAAGGTTTGGGGTTTTGAAGGAATCCAATCTGTTTGCAAGGAATGTATGTGTCTGTTGATGAAATCTGTTGTGTGATTCTTCCATAAAAGAAGAATTGGATGCTTGGAGTTGTATGTATATATTTATATACTGTATATATGTGTGTAAATGTATATTTTGTTGTAGGGTTTTATTTATGAGTTTTGTGTCAGGTTAACCAATTTGCTGAGTAAAGACCCTCAAATGTTGCATTTGAGACCCTTATATCAAGCCTTGTCTGTTTTATGCCTATATGTGAAATAGGACTTAGAATAGGTTGCGCCTATATGTCAAATAGGACTTAGAATGTGTTACGCCTATATGTCAAATAGGACTTAGAATGTGTTGCGCCTATATGTCAAATAGGACTTGGAATAGGTTACGCCTATATGTCAAATAGGACTTAGAATGCATTACGCCTATGTCAAATAGGACTTAGAATGTGTTACGCCTATGTAAAATAGGACTTAGAATGTGTTACGCCTATATGTCAAATAGGATTTAGAATGTGTGTGTGTGTTAGGCGAGTGTAGGTTTGAGTTCGTGCAAATGCTTTAGGTCTGTGTAATGTTAAGGTTCTGAGTTGAATTTTTTTATGTTAAAGTTCTGAGTTGAATTTTGCGATGTTATAGGTTCGAGTTTAATTTTGTGATGTTAGAGTCTTATGAGTAAATTAAATTGCTGAGATAAATTTTATAACCTACACCACAGGTTGAATTAAAAATTTAGTGTTTTTAGTTAGGATAGGCCTTGAGTGTAAAGAGTAGGGCCTACTTTGTGAGGTAGGCTTCTTGTATATTTAAATTGCAAATTGTAGTGTTTGAAGTAGGCCTTTAGTGTATGAGTATATTAGGCCTATTAGAAAATGTAAAGTAAGGTGGGCCTACTAAGTAGGCTTATGTTGAAATTGGCCTATTTTTATAGGACCTAAAGTGAATTAAGCCTGTTAAATGAACAAGGCTTTGTTTATGGTTAGTGTAAAGGTAAAGTTTGTGTTAGTGTGAAGGTAAAGGGATCGGTTCCCCACACGGGCCACCATGTAAAAAAACTATAGGGGCTTATGGTTGAAATTGGCTTCAACCTTCGCCGATTGGAAATTATCATGTAGTTATTGTATAGAGAGTTAATGACAAAACTCTACGTTTTTTTCGTTAGAGAGTTATGTATATGTAGGTCTTCAAAGGACCTCTTTATGTTTATTTGCCTTCGGTATTTGCGCTGCCTAATGGTAAAGAAAGGAATTGCCTTACCTTATTATTTCGTTGGACCTCGCTTCTGTTTTGATGTGGGGCGCAACGATCTTTTTCGATGTGGGACCGTGGTACGATGGAGTTACACAACGAGTTGCTTTGATGTAATTAATATAGGCAGTCACTACACTTAAATACCTGAAGGAATAGGCCTGTCCTTTTTATAGTTATTAAGTTTTATATTAAGAGGATTTCACTCAGAACTTATGGAAAGATAAAGGACATCTTCTTTGCTTAAAGCATCGCTGTAACATAAGCAAGCTCCGAGCGAGCCTCTATAGCAGGGGTCGGGAACCTTTTTGGCTGAGAGAGCCATGAAAGTCAAATATTTTTAAATGTATTTCCGTGAGAGCCCTATAATATTTTTTAACACTGAATACAACTAAATGCGTGCATTTTTTAAGTAAGACCAAAAAATTTAGAGTATAATAATTATCTGAATTTATTCTTTTTAATAACGTTATACTGAAGCTAACCAATAATAAATTCAATACTTCTTACCAATATGACTAATGTGACTTCTGGTGCTGCATGGTTTTGCTGATGGCTTTGTAGTCTGGTTGATAGTTGGTCAGTTTAAGCTTCATGCAGGCATTGAGGCTTCCATCCGTTAAACGTGACCGTAGGTTGGTTTTGATGTTTTTCAGATGTGAGAACGACTGCTCACATGCATATGTAGAGCCAAACATGGTCAACACGGCAATACTCACCGCTGCAGTGTGTGGTATGCGACTGGAAGCGCGTTCCAAGTTTTGAAAATCAGCTGGTCTTCGGATTGAAGTCTTTTCATTTCTGTCCACTTGTGTTTACTCGACAGCTCTGCTCGCTGACGCGCAAGTCCTTCCAAATCTTCGTTCAATGACTTGAATTTATTCACCCACATGTCTGAGGCTTTCAGGTCAGCAACTTCTACCTCAAAATCTCTTATGGAGACATCAGGGATGTAACTCAGGTCGGCTTTGTCCACTGCACACTCGTGTGGATGAGTGATGAACTTAAAAAGACGAGTGCGCTCACGAAATTCTACAAAGCGTGCTTTGAATGATTGCAGGAGATTAGATGTGAAGCCAGCTAGCTGCTGGAGATCACAATGTTGAGCGGGGTCATTTGCTGTGCACGCATCTTTAAATTGTCCCAGTCTTTCAAAGTGTAGTAAACGACCTGTTTCAATATCCCCGATAAAGAGTTTCAGCTTGTTTTCAAATGCACACACTGCTTGTTGAAGGGATAAGACTGTATTTCCAATGCCTTGCATTTTCACGTTGAGTTGATTCAGATGTTCAGTCATGTCCACGAGGTAGTAAAACTTCAGGAGCCACTCAGTGTTAGCTAGCTCAGGATGCTTGACGCCTTTCATTTCAAGGAAAGTTCGGATTTCGCTCAGGCAAGCCGCAACACGGCTGAGAACCTTCCCTCTTGACAACCAACGCACATTGCTGTGCATAAGCAGACCGGGGTAATTATTCCCAACTTCATCCAGCAGTGTTTTAAACTGGCGATCATTTAAAGCTCGAGCAACAATAAAGTTGACCACCTTAATCACCAGCGACATCACCTCACCAAACTGCTCGCCACACGTTCGAGCACAAAGCGCCTCCTGATGTAGAATGCAATGAAAACTTAGGATGGGTCTATTTTCATGTTCACGAAGAAGCGCTACAAATCCTTTGTTGCTCCCCACCATACACGGAGCACCATCAGTACACACTGAAATAAGTTTATCCATCGGTAGATTGTTCTCTTTAGCGAACTCCATGAAAGACTTGAATAAATCCTCCCCTCTTGTTGTCCCTTTCATTGGCAAAACAGCAAGACTTTCCTCACGCAGTGTGTCACCGACGGCATACCTTGCAATCACACTGAACTGGGATAAATGGCTTACGTCTGTTGACTCATCCAAAGCGAGGGAAAAGTATGACGCTGCATTTATGTCCTTCACTTGTGTTTCCGCCACTTGATTTGCCATCATGATGGTACGATCGTGAACAGTTTTTGCTGACAGGGGCATGTCTTTTATTCGTTTGATTATCTTGTCTTTATCTGAAAAGTCGTCAAAAAGTTCATTGGCCACATCAAGCATGAATGTTTTGGCATACTCGCCATCTGTGAATGGCTTTCCGTTCCTCACTATTGCTAAAGAACCAGCAAAGCTAGCCGAATTCCAGTTACCTTGTCGGGTCCATACACTGAGTTGCTGTTGACTGGTTTGCACTCTGCGCAGTAGCTCTTGACATGCCTTCTTCCTGCTGTCTCCCGCTGGATATTTCGATGCAAATGTAGCATGGCGTGTGTCGAAGTGCCGCTTTATATTTGACCGTTTCATCGATGAAATTTTATCAATACATATTAGACACACTGCAGTACCTGCTCTTTCTACAAAGGCGAATTCCTCTGTCCATTCGTCTGAAATGTACGGTACTCCTCATCCCTTTTTCTTTTCGCCATCTTCGTCAAAAGGGTTTGCTCTGCATAAAATAGCACTACCACCCACTACCACTGCTGAAAAGCGACTGACTGTATATGAATATCAGTAACGTCACGCACAAGACAGCCAATCACAAGAATCCTACGTCACTGAGTGGGAGGAGCCAAGGCCGTGGTTAGGAGCGTGATATTTATCGTACACTTTGGACGGCAAATATCGTCGTGTGTGGCCGTAGCCTAAAAAAGGAAGGAATTACTCATTACTTATCGTGTTAAGAAATGTCAGCTAAGATTTATCTGCGAGCCAGATGCAGTCATCAAAAGAGCCAGATCTGGCTCGCGAGCCATAGGTTCCCGACCGCTGCTCTATAGTATAATGTATACCTTCGTATTTTTATTATTTGCTGATTTTGCAAAATTCGTTGACTCTTCTCTCGAAGTAATTTTCATGAGTCAGCAGTGGAAAATTTTGCACACGAAATAATATTTTTCTTGTGGTTGGGTGGGCCTAATGCCTCCATATTGGGTTCTATGTATGTATGGTAATTATTTTCATTCCCAATAGGCTATGTCGCCAAATCCCGAGGCAATTTTGTAGATATTTAATTCAATTAATTAATAATTTATATTTAATTATGAAATAAAGGTACCACATACGATACCATGTTGTAAGCGGGTATAGTTTTTCCATAAGTGTTGTAAGAGTGTGATTGGTATGGTTGGGTCATTGTGAAAGCTGAAAGTGAGCGATAGGTGGAGTGTGAAACTAGAGCTGGGTGTGAATGATTTGAAAGTGAGCAAGGTGAAAGGTAGTAATGGAAGTTTGGGGATGATTCGTACTTGTGATCCGAACAATAGAGGTTGGAAGCGGGAGATTCAAAGTTAGAAGTTGCAAGAAGTTGGATATTTGAATGCGAGTTGTCGGCATTAGATCTGCAATCACTTCACGGTACAGAGTACAGTGGTGTCTTTAAACATTGCCTATAGTGCAAGTGAGCATTGCCTATAGTGCAAGTGTGGAAGCCTCTATACGAGGCTTCAAATTTGGAGTGTGGAACAACGCTTGGGTTCGGCTGGGGAACTGAATTCCTGGTTCAATTAAAACCGTTTCGTCTACCCGAGCTGAACGTGAACGGTCGGAACGTTTTGTGGCCCCGTTCCGAGGCTAAGCTTCATCAGTAAATTCGAGGATTAAGACAGGATTGGAGCAAAGCCTATCCTTTCCTGCCCGTCTAAACACCACTGCTACTGGACTAGACGAAGTGAAGTGATAGCCAAAGTGATAATTTACTTTAAGTAGGCACAGGACGTACTGCTTGTATAGCACTTTAAGTTTAAGTATTAAGTTTAAGTGTTAGGTTAAGTTTAAGTATAAATGTTAGGTTACGTTTAAGTATTAAGTTTAGTGTTAAGTTTGTGTTAATTTAAGGTTGTGTTAAGTTTCAATGTTAATTTAAGTTTATGTTTAGGGTTTTGTAAATATATTTAATTTATTAAATGTACTTTAACTGGACATAAGTGTAGCTTGGATAAATAGTTTATGGTACCCGCACCCGGGAAAGGAGCTTTCCGGTAACAGTGTTGATTTTTTACAAACGGAACCTCTGAGGACACGACAGTGACGTGCACAGACTTTCAGAAGGGCAGGGGCTCAGTTGAAAAAAAGGGCACTCCCTAACATTTTTAAAAATGAAATCCGCAATGCATATAGGCTATATATATGTATACACACACAAAGAAAAATTTTAAAATTGTATGTGGTAAATATTCTTAAATTCCATTAAATTCAATGCATTATTTTTGTATATAAAGCTGATTAAAGAAAATAAATGAAAATTTGTTGTAAAAAGGCATGTTTTTATTGCAAAATTTTCAAAAGATATGAAGATATTGAAATATTGGAGTGTATTTACAATTATTATTTAATTTTACTTATATTGACTTTTAGCTTGCTCATCATATAAATTACAGTATTCTGCTGTATATACATTTAAATATGGAATAATATGAAACTATAAATTAAAGATTTATAGAAATACAGGGCTATTTAAAATGATTCACCCGATTTCAACTGAGAATACTTCCGTACCTATCAACCGTACATCAACTGGGCATACACCACATGAAAGAGGAAATCTCGGAGGTTTACAAGATTACCTCGAGAGGGCTCAAAAGTCACGCCGTGACCTAGCCTAGCAACAAACAGTCAGTGTGAAAATGGCGTCCGCACAGCAGAAGGCGTTTTGTGTGTTGCAGTTTTCGAGCTGTAAATCGGTAGTCACAGTGCAGCGTGAGTTTCGTCGACGTTACAGAACAGATCCACCGGGTGCTCAGAGCATCCGTCGGTGGTATCGGCAGTTCGAGGAAACAGGATGTTTGTGTAAAGGCTTGTTACTGCCGTAGAGTCAGTGACAACGGACATGCTGGAGCGAGTATGGGAGGAATTCGACTATCGTGTCGACGTTGCTCGTGTAACTAGGGGAAGTCACATAGAGCATTTATGAGGTGAGAGACAAAATTTGGACAGTTTTTCTTTTGGTTGATGTATCACAAATCACTCTGTATTTGTAACATTAAAAAATATTCTCATTTGAAATCAGGTGAATCATTTTCAATAGCCCGTACGTACGTATACTGTGGGCTATTTAATATGATGGCCACAGCTCTTAAGTAGCAATAGAAAAATATTGATTCTTATCAGGAAAATACAAATGCAATTTCTAAATAGTTACTTTACTTATAACTTTTATAAGTATCAATCAGCAGGATAAAGGGCAGAAGGATCTACCGTAATTGTCGTCCTTGCGGAAAAATTGCATCGTTTTATAATAAATAATCTAGGTATTTTTATTCACTTTCAATGAAAATTGTATTGTTTTTAAAAATCAATTTCATATTAAAAATGAAAAGGTTATGATATGTTGTTTAATAAATCATTTATTAATTTAATGAAATTCATGCCAGTACTAAAACCCAAAATCCATCGTTTGACACACTGGTGTACTGATGGGCCTAGCCTAGTAGGCCTAAGACTAAGTAGGGGACGTGGACGTTTTTACCAACTTTACGAGTAATGTCATACAATATTTTTTGGAGTAATGTCACACTGCTTTGGATTCCAACTTACCATAATTATCAGTGAGAAATCACTAGTTAGCTTAGGTTAACGTAAAATAAACAAACAGTAAACAATACACCACATACCCGAGAGACGCAATCAACAGTGAACAGCTGCAGTCAGTGTTACCACTAGGGACGCCCTCCCTGATTGACAAAATAATAGTAACGGTATGTTAAGTTTATTATTCTAATAAAAAAATCATAGATCAAAGTAATTCCAGTTTTGAAAATCTGTTGAAGTAGCAGTAACTAAATAAAAATATAACTAATTAATTCAAATTTATGTCGAATCAATATATTTATGAATTTTGACTAAAAGGGCACTTTTGATATGAAGAAGAAAAAGGGCAGGGGCTCAAGCACCCCAAGCCCCCCCCTCAGGGCCGGATTAACCATTAAGCAAAATAAGCCCGTGCTTAGGGCATCAAGGGAAGGGGGGCACCACAGAAATTTTCCATTGTCGGATTTACCATGGATTTATTATACTATTATAATCGCGGCTTATAGCCTATAAGCTGTTGAAAACTGAATTATATATATTCATATATAGTATTTATTTTTTTTCATTGTTTGAATTTGTAGTGAACAACAACCCTTTTGAGAGAATAAATATATTTCGTTGTAATCACACACTTTACGCTTTGCGTTATTATTTTGTTTATATCAAATCTTTGAGCGCCATATTAAAAATACATATAGATTAAATATTTTCGTGTGCTATAGGAAGTTATTCTGAACGTGTGATTTGTGCATATAATATTAAATATATATTTTACATAATCATTTGGTATTGTTTTACAGAAAGATTTAGGTTTATAGAATTGTAATATAAATTAATATTAAAATAAAAGAAACTATAAACTCTCTATATTGCTGTTGTATCAAGTGATGTTTATCACGGCCATTATAATAATAAGATATACTGACCTAAGTTAATTAGCGTTGAAGAAGTTTATCTGTTGCTCTCTCTTCTTCTCTAGGGTAAGTCTATGAAGTGTACTTTATTTGTATATATAACAATATTTTATCATACACGTATCTTTATTTTATAATTTATTTATCTATTGTCATAACAGTATAAAAGAATTTAGATTGTAATAACCAGAGTGAATAATTTGTAATGTATATATAACATCAAACGTAGTTAGGACAATTTAGGCCCTAAGCAAATGTTCATATTTCCTATAATTAAATATTGTGTTTTAAATAAATAAATAAATGTAAATATAAAATGTGGCTCGTTAATAGTGAAATGTTAATATTGATATTTTTATAGATTGCGTATTATTAATTCTAATGTTAAGTATTTTATTTTATAGGTTTCGGTTCCTTCTTTCGGTTCCTTCTTTTGGTTCCTTCTTTCGGTTCCTTCTTTGGTTCCTTCTTTCGATTTGATTTGTATTCAACATTTCGAGTTGATATTTCGGTTGAGTTATATTTAATTGCCACTTATATTTAAATTGCCACTTTGGTTGTGTACGGTTCCCATTTTGTCTTTCTGAGAATAAAAGAACAAAGCCAAGATTGTGATATGTGTAACTGTGTTGATTGCCACATAATATACAAATAAAATATTCTTTTTATTTCTGTATTTTACAGACCCCAAGAACCAAGATGAAACGTGTTCAGTTAAGTGGTGCACAAAAGCGAAAACTATCAAAAGAGAAACAAGAGAAGACTTTGGATTTAGAGTCCAAGACTGCAAAGCTGACTGATTTCTTCACACAAGTTCCACGACCACAACGTCAACATGATATACCGATTCTGAATCAAAACCAATCTCCGTCATCAGAAGTGGACACAAATACCACTTTGATCACTTCAAAATCAAAATATGATGACGTTGGAATCACCGAGGTGTCACAAGCAGGTTCATCTACCACATGTCTCACTACTGATCTCACTTTGCCTGTAAATTCTCTTGATACCTCTACTGCAAATGTTGATTCAAGTTGCTTTACAAGACATTCTGGGGTTGAAATAATTGCTGAAAATGAAAGTTTAGTGGACCATGGTGATGGTGGTGAAATGAATCAGTCTGCAGAAGATGAAGTAAATATAGCAAAAGATCCAGGGTTGTGGCTTGATTTCTCTGCTGATGATGTGGCTTATTGGATTGCTTGTGGACCCAGTGACTGTCAACACCACAATGGGCCATTTGACAAGTCTTACCGGCATTTCAGTAGTGGCAAACCAGCAAGATACTGTTCACAAAAACTTTTCGTTGGGACAAAAGCCAATGGTGAGAAATACAAGAGAGAGTGGTTATTGTATTCACCATCAACTGTTTGCTCCTAAAAATGTCTCACATTTTGTTATAAGAGAAGGGTTCAGTGACTGGCGAAATACTATTGTAATTGATCATCATGAAAAAAGCACTACTCACCGAGACTCTATGCTAACATACTTAACTCGCAGACAAGGTGCGGGGTTGGGACAACAGTTGGAAAAACAAATTCAGGAAGAGTGTGATTACTGGGAACATGTCTTGAGGCGTGTCATAGCTGTTATTTGTACGTTAGCTGAACGTGGCTTGTCTTTTCGAGGAGACAGAAGAAAGATTTGGATCATTGCAGAATGGGAATTTTTTAGGCTGCTTGAGCTCATAAGCCGGTTGATCCATTTTTAGCAGGTCACATTTTGAAATATGGAAATTCTGGCAAAAAATCCTTCTTACCTGTCCAAAACCACCTGTGAGGACTCATTCAACTAATGGCTCAAAAGGTCCACGCACTCATTGTTGACGAAGTAAAATCTTCTGGTTATTTTAGTTTGTCAGTTGATTCAACACCAGATCTATCACATATCGATCAGTTAATGTTGTACTTAGTACTAAAAGATGGACAGCCTATTGAACGCTTTTTAACCTTTCTGAAAAATGAAAAGCCATATGGTGAGGAAATGGCAAATCAGGTGTTGTTGCAGTACTTACGTGAAGTTTGTAAGCTAAACTTTTCAAATGTAGGGGTCAATCTTACGACAACGCTGCCAACATTCTGGGCGTTATAAGGGGATGCAGCAAAAAATTTAGAAAACAAACAAGTTTGCTATATATGTGCCCTGTGCAGCCCATTCACTAATCTGGTAGGCCGAAAGTGCTGTTGACTGCTGTCAAAGGCGCGTTAATTTCTTCTCTACAGTGCAGTTGCTCTATACCTTTTTTTAGGCCTCAACCAGCAGGTGGGAAATTCTTAAAGGTTGTATTGGAAATGAAAGTGTCTTAAAAATCCCTCTCTGATACCAGATGGGAGGCACATGCTATGGCAAAGCAGCAATTTTGAAATTTCCTTAAAATTTTAGAAGCTAGAATGTATAGCTGAAGACCAGTCACAAAAGGGAGACACTAGAAGAGAGAGAAGCAAATAATATTGCAAATAAGATGCAAGAGCTAGAATCGTTTTATGTTGAATTTGCTGGATGAGATTTTGCAAAATTTTCATAGAGTAAGCAAAGTTCTACAGAATATGGGATGTGAACTTAAAAACATGTGCAGATCTGTATGATCATAGCTGACCAACTGTGCACTTCACGAGATGAATTTGAAAGATATGAAGCAGCTACAAAGGAAATGCTACCAGATGTTGATTACAAGGCAGCTCAAACTCGCAAACGTATCAGAAAGAAGGTACCCAATGGACGGAGATGCACCAGAAGTATATCTGAATGCCAGAGATAAATTTCTTATCACCACCTTTTTACACAATTGTTGACAAACTTGAAACTGAGATGAGAAGAAGAGGAGAGATATACAAAGAAATAGCAGAGAGATTTTCTTTTCTAAGTGATGTGCCATAAGTCACCACTTCATCATACTGAAATGAATGGAAAGGTATTCTCAGGGTTGTAAAAAGATGATTGATGCTTACCCAGAGGACTTGAACATAATTTCTCTGCTGAGCTTCAGCATTTCACTCATATGTGTGCCATAAGTTCAGTGCAAAAAAAAATGTAAAAAAAAAACAAGATCAGTCATGCTGAACTTTATAAAATAATTGTAGAAGACAATATTGAGTGTGCCTTCCCAAATGTAGAAATTGCCTTTCGTATATTTTAACATTAATGGTCACAAATTGCTCAGCTGAGCGTTCATTTTCTCAGTTGAAGTATATTAAAAATACCAACAGAACAACTATGCAACAAAGGCAGGCTGGATGCCTTATCTCTACTAAGTATAGAAGCAGATGTGTTACGTAAGATTAGTTTGAGGATCTGATCAAAGACTTTGCAATTAAAAAAAAGTAGGAGAGAAAAACTTTTCAAATATAAATGAAGTGGAAGTATACAAAAATAACATTATTTTCCATCTTACTTTAAGTTTTGTTTCATTTCAAATTTTTTTTTTTTATTTTATGGTTTATTTTTGTTTATATTTTGAATTACATATATATGGGGCACCAAAATCTTTTAAGTGCTTAGGGCCTCTAAAGGTCTTAATCCGGCCCTGCCCCCCCTGTGCACGTGCCTGGGACACAACGTATGTTATTCACGTCGGTACTAATAACGTTCTAAATTCTAGATCGGAAGAGCTGCTGGCTAGGTACAGAGACTTACTAGAGCGACTAAAGGAAAAAACTAATAAGATTGTTTTAACAGGTATACTTCCTCGAATTATCCAACGTAACGAGTTCTAGGGCAAGGTGACCTGTATTAACAATAACGTAAAGTCACTTTGTCATCAGGAAGGAGTGCATTTTGAGAATTTTTGGAGCAGTTTCTACAGCAGGATTTCATAATACTATTTCTTCTTTTCAGGCTGCCGTAACACGAACGGTCCCGGCGTAATTTCCTTAGAATTCCTTGCGCGCGCGAAGGTATCGCGGTTACAAACAATTTGAAGGTTCTATCCTTAAATGCTCGTAGCCTGATGACGTGTATATATATATATATATATATATATATGATCAATTAAAGATAAGCACCCCCAACCTTTTTTAGTTAGTTTTATAAGGCTAACTAACGAAAATATCACGACCTAACCTAACCAATCGTCAAGGGCGTACAGTTGACCTAACGATTGGTTAGGTTAAGTCGTGATATTTTCGTTAGTTAGCCTTATAAAGCTAACTAAAAAAGGTTGGGGGTGCTTATCTTTACTTGATCCTATATATATATATGTAGATAGATAGTCTAAAAGTCACTAAAGGGAAAAGTCACTAAAAAAAAGCTGAATGGCAACACAAAAGGATAAACAGTGGAACCCGGTCTGTTCGCTTTTTTGGGCTGAACTAACAGCATGATTATTTATATCTGGCTAAATCGTTGGTGCTAAGTTTAATTTAGTGATGTTTCTGTTATTATTTTTTATTGGGTTCAAAATCCCAGCTGAGCCGTGAACGGCCAAGCTCTGAAGGGCCAGTTCAACCTACAGCCCAAGTTAAGCTAGAATTAAAAACTTACGGACTTGAGGGTCCTATTAGGTCCTACCTCAGGGTTGCTGACTCGATGTGGGCCTATCTTAGGCCTCAGTTGCATGAATTTAAGATAAAAAACAAAAGGGGCACTATTTATGGTCTTCTTTCTAAACCTTGCAACAACAACACAACCTGCACTATTGCACGATGCAACAATCTTGTATCTAAACAACCAAACTGAATTGCAAGAGAGCTCTCTATAAGACCAGACCCTTTAAGTACCGCATTCCACAAACGAGTAGAAAAGACGCGCAGCGCCCCAAAAAATGATGCCACAAGAGTGCCCAAACAATGATGCCACAAGAGCCCCAAAATGCTAGCTCTAAATTAAGTGAATTTTTCACTAACTGTGGTGCCGCGTTTGTTAGCGGGCTAGAGATAAAGTAAAGGCCAATTTGAGGCTTTATTCAACATAAACATAGTATAGATCTGAAACACAGAAAACAATAATTAGTAAAGACTTGTTACACAGAAAACAATAATTAGTAAAGACTCATTACATTCCTCTCTTCTTTTATAATACGTGATACATTGCACGGTAAGAAACAAAACGACAAGTTCAAGATATTTTGGAAGAAAGAAGAGTCTACAAGTTTAGGCGTTGAGCTGGGTATCTGATTCGAGTGCTTCTTCTCAGAGGGGGACTCGTCTCGGAGGTTACTGACACAGGTGGGCCTCTCTCGACTTCGACTGGAGTCGCTTCGACGGGAGCTGTTGGGACCGTGTGTCGGCGGATCTCAGCGGGTTCTGAGTCGTCCGTTAGCGGGGTGGAATTGATTGGCAGACTGGGTACGGGGGGTTCATAGTGATTCGTGTAATCCGTATTGCTACGTCACGCCGGTGCCAGGTCCCTGATGGATACGGTATCTTCTCTCCCATTCGGATGCCGTATAAACGCGTAGTTGTGGTTTGCCTCAATTAACTCAACTTCCTCGACGAGGGGGTCGTTCTTGGATCGGCGAATGAATTGGCGAAGGAGTACGGTTCCCGGAGAAGACAGCCACGTCGGTAGTGCAGAACCGGTAGAAGTACGCCGCGGGTGCGTGAACAGACGCTCGTGAGGAGTTTCGTTCGTGGCCGTACACAGCAGCGATCTAATCGAGTGCAGCGCGTCTGGTAGGACGGACTCCCATTGCGACATCGGCAACCCGCGATCTTCTATGGCTAGTTTGATGGTGTTCATGATGATTCCATTGTAACGTTCGCATTGCCCGTTTCCTTGGGGGTGATACGGCGTTGTGCGACTAGTCGCGATACCATGTTTAGTTAGGAACAGTTTTAGTTCCGAAGACATAAACGATGTCCCTCGATCTGTGTGGATGTAAGAGGGAGTTCCGAAGGTAGAAAATAACTCGGTGAGACGGGCGATAACGGTTGACGTGTTCGTATCACGGCACGGGAAGGCAAAAGGAAAGCGTGAATACTCGTCGATTACTGTTAGGATGTAAGGTCGCGAAGTTGCGCTCGGAAGCGGGCCTTTAAAGTCGATGTTAAGTCGGTCAAACGGGGACATGGCCCGTATTAAGTGACTAACTTCTGGTTTATAGTACTGTGGCTTACATTTAGCGCATGTTTGGCATTCCGACGTAACTCGTTTGATGTCATCCACTGAGAATGGTAGGTTCCTAGCTCTCACAAAATGAGTCATTCGGCGGACTCCTGGGTGTATCAGATTAACATGCAGCTGGGCGAGGGATATTCTTGGAGTAGCAGCGCAAAAGGATCGCGACAATGCGTCTGCGGCTCGGTTCTCGGGGCCCGGTCTGTATTTTATTGTGAATGAGTAGCCGGCTAGTTCTACACGCCAACGGAGAATCTTATCGTTCTTAATACGACCAGTAGCTTTTCCATCGAACATGAAAGATACGCTCCGCTGGTCGGTGACGACAGTAAAGTGTCGATAAGCTAAGAAGTGCTTCCACTTGCGAATGGATTCGATTACAGGGTATGCCTCCTTTTCAACGATGTGATGGCGACGTTCTGTGTTATTCAGAGCGCGAGAAAAGAACGCCACCGGGCGGCCGTTCTGGGTGAGGGTGGCTCCGATTGCTGAAGAGGAAGCGTCCGTCTCCACGGTGAACGGCAGTTCTTCATCGATTGAACCGACGACAGCTTTCGAGATATCATCTTTGAGTGTTTGGATCGTTGATACTTCCTCGCGAGTTAATGGGAATGATGAAACGTTGAGCAGAGGTTTGATCTTGAGGGAATAGTTCTGAATCCATTTAGCATAGTATGCGAATAGTCCGATTACGCGTTGTAGAGACGACTTGTTGCGAGGAGTTTGAAGTTCTTGTAGTGGCCGGAGGCGTTCGGGATCGGGCCGCAATACGCCATGAGAGATAGAATATCCGAGCAGGTGCACTGATGTCATCGAAAGCTTGCATTTTTCCTTGTTTAGACTCAGATTTACTCGTTTAGCGGCTTCCCAGAAATGTCGAAGGTTCTCATCGTGCTCTTCCCAAGTGGTTCCGCAGATGGTGAGATCGTCGAGGTAGGCGTATGTTGATGATAAGTTGTTCGAGGATATGAATTCGTTCATGACGCGTTGGAAGGCCGCGGCTCCGTTAGTTACTCCCATAGGGATCCTTCTGAATTGGTATAGATTTCCGTCAGCCTCGAATGCTGTGAAAGGTCGTTCAGACGGATCGATTTCTACCTGGTAGTATGCGCTTGACAGATCAATTACGCTGTAGTATTTGTGTTGTGAGACTTTGTTGGCTATATCATCGATTCGCGGAAGAGGATATGCATCTAGCATGGTAAATCGGTTGACGGTTTGAGAGAAATCGATTACCATGCGTTTTTGTTTTGTTTCGGTAGATGTGATGACTACTTGAGCACGCCAGGGTGAGTTACTGGGTTCAATTATCTCATCCCTGAGTAGCTTTTCGATTTCTTTCCTAATGAAAATTTTGTCCTCAGGGCAAAATCGTCTGGACTTCGTGGCGATGGGACGACAATCGGCAGTTAAGTTGCCGAATAGTGGTGGGGCTGAAATTCTTGATCGAGTAAGGCCGCATATATGGAGTGCTGGCTCTGGACCTCCGAAATTGACGTTCAATTCCTTGTGTCTGATTAAGAATGGGGTACCGAGTATTATGTCAGCGCACAGATCCGACAAGACGGATAGTTCGAGCTTTTCGTAGTCGCGGTCTCCCATCGTAACCTTCACTGTACATCGACCTGAGATGGCTGCGGATAGATTAGGCGAAGCCATTGATACGACGCCCGAGTGCGGAAGAATGGGCAGCTCTAAGTGTTTGGCTAGATCCTCACGAATGAAGTTGTCCGAGCTGCCGGTATCCAACAAGGCGAGACACGAACGGCCGTTGACGAGGATATCGACTGTTGAGTTGGTAGGCATGGAGGAGCTGCATCAATCAGCTTAGTCATCATATCGCCTTGGGATAACAATGGTTCTTCCTCTTCTAGATTTTCTAACACTCACCACCGAAGAGGCATTGTTGTCATTACCTTCTGCAAGGTTAGCCAAGCCTTCTCCATGAGACCGTAACTCAAATGTTTCGACTTGACTATCCGTGTTTTTGCTGATTTCTAAAGCATAGAGTTTTTGTATAGGTCTCTTTAATTTCCTCCTGAAGTCTTTACCAGTGCAGACCTAACTAAATTGTCTTTGCCAACAAACAACTCTTCAAATATGCCAAGCTTCCAGCATTGCCTTGGTCTTTCATCCCCAGTCATTACCACTTCTCCCACCTTCATACAATTTGCATTGGAGCCCTTTACATTACCTGATGGGTAACAATTGATTTCTGGCAAGTATTCCATCTGCCACCTCTTCCATAACTAATCTTGTAGCTCTTCAAGGTACCTGAACCTTCTGGTTAACTCTCCTTGAGTGCTCTGGATAGGCTGCAAGTCTTCTGGCTCACTGGGGCTTGATGTTAATCATTTACCACAAAGAAAATGATTTGGTGTCAATAGCTCTGCATCCTGCATACTGTTATAAACAAAAGTGATAGGCCTACTGTTCACCATTGCTTCTACTTCACATAAAACAGTGCAGAATTCTTCTTTGCTCAAATGAGCATTAGCTAAAAGTTTCTTTAATGGACACTTTACACTTCTCACTAGCCTTTCCCAAAATCCTCCCCAACATGGTGCTCTCTCAACAATAAACTCCCACTGTACCCCTTGGTGCGAAAAGTAGGATTGGAATCCTTCCTCTTTTAGCAAGGACCAAACTTCTTGGAGTTCCTTTGCAGCCTTTTTGAAGGTTTTTGCATTATCCGATATGATTTTATTTGGGAAACCCCTTCTGTTCACAAACCTTTTAAAGGCCAAAAGAAATACATCACTACTTAAGTTTCTTACCAACTCCAAATGGATTGATCTGGTGGTAGCACATGTGAAAAGACATATATAACCTTTGTTAGACTTCCCTTGCTCATACACATAGACTTGACCTGCGAAGTCTACTCCCACTACATCAAATGGGGCAGTATAGACACACCATTCTCTTGGAAGTGGAGCCACCTTTTCATGATAAGGCTTTGCACTCCAACGCTTGCAAACCACACATTTATGCAAGACCTTTTTCACTACTTGTCTAATTTTGGGAATCCAAAACTGTTGTCTGATCTCTATTATCACTTCTCTAATTCCAGCATGTAACAACTTATGATGCGTATCCAGGATCAAAAGGTCCACAAAGTGCCCCCCAGAAGGTAGCAAAATTGGATGTCTTTTCTCCTCTGGAAGCCCAGAAAACTGTAGTCTACCTCCTACTCTCAATAAATCCTGATCCAAAAACACACCCAAACCCTTGAGAGCAGAATGTGTTGGTAGAACCTGTAATGGCTGGTGAGCAATTCCCTCTCTTCACCAAATTTTTCCTTCTGCACATATACCACCCAGTATTTCCTGGCTTGCTGAATCTCCTTACTGTTCAGAATTCCTTCCCTTCTTGTTTCTCCCTTAATATTGTTGGTAAATCTATATACCCATGCTGTCACTCTTAACAACCTTTTCAGACTGCTAATGTCCTCAAGCCTCAATATGGGATCCTGCTGCATAACTTGACAACTGTTCACAGTGCATTTTCTCACCTCACTCACCCATGCTTCTTCAGTCTGGCATTCTCCTACAATAGGCTGATAGAAGGCCAGTTTTCACTTCCAAGTTTTAGCCACTCTGGCCCATTCCACCACAAACTTGATTGTGCAAGATCTTTCACTGAAATTCCTCATATTGGTAAATCAGCGGGGTTTTGGGTGCCTGGACAATGCTTCCATTGCTTGGGATCTGTGTGCGCTTGAATTTCCTCCACCCTATTGGCAACAAATGGTTTCTATTTCCTTGCCTGGCTTCTTAACCAGTGCCAAACTATAGTGGAGTCTGTCCAATAATAGCTTGGAATTTCATAGAGGGCCAAAGACTTTTGCACTGTAACTGCAAGCCGACTAGCAACAACTGCACTCATCAATTCCAACCTTGGAACAGAAAACCTTTTCAAAGGTGCTACTCTGCTCTTTCCAGCAACCAGCCTGCAACTTACTTCCTCTTGCAATGTGCCTCTTATGTAAATACAAGTTGCATAGGCTTCCTCACTTGCATCACAAAAGATGTGCAGCTCCCTTACATAGCTTAGGGTGGCCTCATTGTATTCAATTAACAACTCCTCATTTTTTCTTAGCCTGTACAATGAAGTCTCCAACCTCCGATTAGCTAGCTGAAGGTTTGAACCGGGTTTGCAAGAATCCTTCCAAGGGAAGCCAACTTCATAGTAACCATCTCTAAACCCAATTCCTTTTTCAAATTGCTCTAAAACATCACTGTTCACTGTACTTGCCTGTTTGTACTTTATGCCAATAGATTCAAGTTCCCAAAACGCTTTCAAATGCTTTTCCAAACCATGGCTGTTCTCCTCAATCTTAACAAAAAGAGCTTTAACCTCCATTTCATTTCAATAGCTACCATGTAGCATCCAGCCTAGCTTACTTTCAATAACTACCGGGCCTCGAGATGTGCGGACAATATTACCAGTGATGAAGTCCCAATAATAGTCAGCTCCAATCAAAAGACTAATATCTTCTGTTCCTTCAAACTTATTATTGCCCAAATTAATTCCTTTAACTTGCAATTCTTAGACACATGCCATATCTAAACAAATAGTGACTGGAGCACAAAGTTCCTCAATCTCTACAGCTTGGACTTTGATAGTGGGACTTTGTGGTAACAACTCCTTAACCAGAACTTCCACCTTCTTAACTTTGGTTCGGTTTTGAACGGAACCCCCAAACCCAGAAATTCTTAAATTTTCCCTCTTAAGTTCTTTAAACTTCAATTTTCTGGAAATTCTGGTCTTAATAAAGTTACACTGGCTACCACTATCAAACAACACTCTTACAGTAGCTTCTCCATCATTCCCAATTAATAAGGCTGCAGCTGTTTGCAATAATCCCCTTTTACTTTTACTCACTTTCATAGCAGTAGCATGTGCCACTGATGTCTCTACTTCTGGGTAGGCCTACTAGGAGTGTTTTCACACAATAATGGCTGATGCCTGCAATGACATTTTTTGCACAAAATTTGAAACTTAACAAAACCTTGCTCTGTGACCTTTCAAAAAATATTTAAAACATGCTGTGGACTTAGTTACCCTGTCCTTTCTCTCCTCAAAAGGTAAAGCCTCAGCCACCTCACATTTATATGACTTGTGGTTGCCTTCGCAAAATATGCATTCCTTGATTCCCTTTAATTTATTCTCAGAGGATGCATGTAGAGCTGACACTGTACCTGGGCTATTCCTTTTTGTAGAAACCTTGGTGCTGTGCCTGCCTTTGTCCCCTTGTTTAACATCCAACTCTGCAAACTCAATTTCCTCTCGTCTTGCTAATTCTGTGTCTAAAAGACTTAACATCTGCTGAAGGGGGATGTACACATGTTCTGTAGATTGTCCCATACTTAATTCAAGCAAAATTGAGCTAGGCAATTTAGACTCCAGTATAGTGACCAACATTATACCATACCTTTCCATTCCTACACCAAGTTGTCCAGGGACCTAGTTCTAACTTCAAATTCATCATATAACTGCCGTAATTCCTTGACACTATTGGGATTATTAACAGGAGGTATAGCTAAAAGTTCACGGAGGTGGCTTTTAATTAAGATCTCTGGCTTACCAAACCGTTTCTTTAATATATCCCAAGCTACATTATAATTAGCCTCTGTTAATGCTAATCCTGCTATTGTCTTTGCTGCCTCCCCTTCCAAGAGGGATTGCAAATAATTAAACTTCTCCACCGCACTTAACACTTGATAGAATGAACTGCTGATTGAAAACTGTCTGCCCATTCTTGCCATTCCTGAATACTCCCAGAAAATGTTTTGAGTACAAGCCTCGGTAATTGAACTGCAGATCTGTTAACCTTAACTTCACAAACACCATTTGTTGAGGGTTGTGTTTCATTATTAGACCTGGTCTCTAACTGTACTGAGCTGCTAAACTCTTTTGCTCGGTGGCATACTTTAATTATATCATCAATAATCTCTTCAAAGTAAATTATGTTATTTTCTATTTCATCCTCTTCTATTAGAGCCTCAATTTTAACATTTACTTCACTTAGAGCAACCTTTTTAGTTTCTAATATGGAAAGCTGCGCAGTCACTAAACTTAAATCCTCTTGCTCTATGGCAGAATCTATAGTGGCAATGACTTTTGTAATTAGACCTTTGTAGGCGCTTCTCCTTTTTTTAAACTTGTTCAATTCAGCTGCACTCATCTTCAATGCAAACAACAATTGGGCTCAATGTCAAATAAGCTGAATTGGCAAAAATACTTAACCAAACTGATCAAACGCAAATTTTGCTTTTTTCAAATAAACTGAATTGCTTGGTTGGGGTACTGACCAACCACCAGTATGGAATATCAAATTTTCCACCCAAGTAACTGGCGCACCGAAGTCTGCAACCTTCGCCTACGAATAATAAACCAAAATTAACCAAACCGGTAAAAATGTAGGCTAAAAACAACGACAGACGAGTGGCCAAGTTTCACAATTGGGCGACCAAACTTTCTACCCTGGGACCTTAACTCAATAATAAACCAAAATTAACCAAACCGGTAAAAATGTAGGCCAAAAATAACGACAGACGAGTGGCCAAGTTTCGCAATTGGGCGACCAAACTTTCTACCCTGGTACCTTAACTCAATTATGCTCGACCCGTCTAGGCCTAACTTGGCTACAATTTGCATAATCAGAACTTTGCCGAAAAAAGTCACTGACTCAGTCTTGGGCTAGAATCTGGTTCTGAAGGACCATGTTGTTATTTTTTTTATTGGGTTCAAAATCCCAGCTGAGCCGTGAACGGCCAAGCTCTGAAAGGCCAGTTCAACCTACAGCCCAAGTTAAGCTAGAATTAAAAACTTACGGACTTGGAGGTCCTATTAGGTCCTACCTCAGGGTTGCTGACTCGATGTGGGCCTACCTTAGGCCTGAGTTGCATGAATTTAAGATAAAAACAAAAGGGGCACTATTTATGGTCTTCTTTCTAAACCTTGCAACAACAACACAACCTGCACTATTGCACGATGCAACAATCTTGTATCTAAACAACCAAACTGAATTGCAAGAGAGCTCTCTATAAGACCAGACCCTTTAAGTACCGCATTCCACAAACGAAAAGACGCGCAGCGCCCCAGAAAATGATGCCACGAGAGTGCCCAAACAATGATGCCACAAGAGCCCAAAAATGCTAGCTCTAAATTAAGTGAATTTTTCACTAACCTCACAATTATGAGATGGATATATATACATTATACACCTTAACTTAATATATACAAGCAATGCTGCATCAATTAGCTTAGTCATCATATCGCCTTGGGACAACAATGGTTCTTCCTCTTCTAGATTTTCAAACAGCTTCTAAAGTGACAAAGTTAAGTAGGAAGTTGTCTAATAACTATATCAGTTAGGGGTAACGTCTATAGTTTCTAAATTAGTAAAGTTAGAGAGTTAGGTAGGTCGCTTTGTGGGACGATGGAAATCTATGGTAGGCCCTAAAGAAGATCTAAATCAAAGTACCGGTAAGTGCCTTTGTTGTTGTTTAGAAACCTAGTAACTTAGCGTGGTCACAAACTCCACGTTATTACACCTACGAAATAAAATAAACGAATTTTTTCTTCAACTGCTTGTAAAGACTATGATTTAATTCCGATAAATCAATCGTGGCTTAGCGGTGAAACACGTGACTTTGTAGGAGAATAAATTAGAGGTTATAGACTTTTTGTTAAAAACAGAATAGGTAGGCGAGGAGGCGGTGTTATGTTGTATATCAAAGATAATATTGCGAACGTTGTAGAACTAAAGCACAGAATTCCAGAACCGATAAATTCGACTATAGCAGAACTTAAATTGAACGATTTCAAACTTCTTGTTGCCGTTATATATAGGCCCCCCTAATCAAACAGCTAATACGGACGAAGCGTTATAGCGTGAACTTAAGAAAATAATTAGTAGTGAGTAGGCATTAGTTATGGGTGACTTTAATTACGCCAACGTGGATTACGATACAATGCAGGGAGACGCGGAAGGTAATCGTTTAGTTAATTTTCTCGAGGATAGCTTTCTTATTCAAAAGGTTGGGGAACCTACGAGGTTGGACAGTATTTTAGATTTAGTAATAACTACAGATGATAGGCTAATTACTGATCTTCAAGTAATAGAACCGTTAAGCAATAGCGATCACAATATGGTAGAGTTTGTCCTCTCAGTAAGTCACTCGAAACCAGCTAACTCGACGAAAATTCCTAACTTCCAGCACGCAGACTTTAGTAAATTTCGAAATAAATTGTCACACGTCAATTGGGAAAACATAATGGGGAATTCCAACGCAAAACTAATGTGGGAATCGTTCGAAACAGTATTTATGACTATAAATGAGGAATGTGTACCGTACAAAATTAAGCGTGCGAAAGTAAACAATAAGCCCTTGTGGTTTACTTCTAGAGTAGGAGACATTATAAAGAGTAGAGATGGGGCTTATAGGCTACATAAGTGCGATAAAGACAATTTGTGGTTACGAAACAACTACATATCTCTAAGGCGTGAAGCGAAAAGTGTAATAAAAAAGTCCAAGGGCGAATTTGAAATCTCCATAGCTCGTGACGGTAAAGAAAACCCCAAGCGATTCTTTCAATACGTCAACAATAGAAATCCAGTAAAAAGCGTCTTGGGGCCTTTGAAAAATGTAAACGGAGATCTAGTTTCTGAAAACAAAGAAATGGCTACCTTGCTAAACGAATTTTTTACGTCAGTTTTTACTATAGAAGATGTAACGAATATCCCTACGGTCATAGACATAATACCTTTTGATAATGGTAATATTTTGGATAATATAGTGGTTAGTGAAGGGGAAGTAATGCGCTATATTGATAAAATGAAAACGCGTAAATCACCGGGGCCGGATTCCATATATCCCATACAACTAAAAGAATTAAAAGATAGCATTGTTGTGCCACTAACAAAGATTTTTAGTGCGTCTATTTCTAAGGGGTGCGTACCAGATAATTTCAAGTAGGCAAACGTAACACCTATCTTTAAGAAAGGCGATAAAGGTGCGGCGGGAAATTATAGGCCAATCAGTTTAACGTCTGCTGTAGGTAAGCTACTGGAATCAATAATTAGGGATCGTATAGTCGAACACTTAGAATTCCATAAACTAGTTAGAAATACGCAGCACGGATTTAGGCGAAGCAAATCTTGCTAAACTAATCTTTTAGAATTTTTCCAAAGCGTGGTTGACGTTTACGATAGACATCGGGCGGTTGATGTAGTGTATTTAGATTTTCAAAAAGCGTTTGACACCGTGCCGCACAAAAGACTCATTGAAAAAACTAAGGCTCATGAAATCAGGGGTGTAGTAATAAATTGGTTAGAAGAGTGGTTGCGAGGTAGGAAACAGAGGGTGGTCTTGATGGAGCAGAGTCGTGTTGGGCTAATGTAGCGAGTGGCGTTCCTCAGGGTTCTGTATTGGGCCCCTTGCTTTTTCTTATATATATTAACGATTTAGATGTCGGCCTAGTCAGTACAGTTTCAAAGTTTGCGGATGACACGAAGCTGGGTGGTAGGGCGATTAATGACGAAGATAGAGGTAAAATCCAGGAAGATCTGAATAAAATCGTTGATTGGTCAGTCACATGGCAAATGAGATTTAACGTTGATAAGTGCAACATTTTGCATATAGGTTCGCGTAACGGTAATTTTGCGTATAGTATGTCAGGGAAAGATTTAACAAGCGTAGAACAGGAAAAATATTTAGGAGTTATAGTCACTGGTGATTTAAAAGTAGCGAAACAAAGTACAGCAGCTGTCAATAAGGCGAACAAAGTGTTAGGTTTTATAGCTCGAAATTTTGAGTACAAATCGCGCGATATTATAGTTCCTCTTTATAAATAATTAGTTAGACCCCATTTGGAGTACGCGGTCCAATTTTGGAATCCGCATATGCGTAAATATATAGACAAAATCGAAAGAGTTCAAAAACGAGCAACTAAGATGATTCCGTCGCTTAGGTCAAAGTCGTACGAGGATAGGCTTAAGGAGTTAAAATTGACTACACTCGAGACCAGGAGGCTAATGGGTGATCTAATCCAGGTTTTCAAAATTATGAATGGGTTCGATAACGTAGATAGAGATAGCTTTTTCGAAATATCTCAATATAATAGGACTAGAAATAACGGGTGTAAGTTGACAAGTAGAAGGTTCGAGACAGCAGTTGCGAAAAACTTTTTTACGCATAGAATAGTAAATAGCTGGAATAGTTTGCCGGTTGAAGTAATTAGTAGCACGTCTATAAACATGTTTAAAAATCGATTAGACGCATACGTTGATAGATTGGGTATAATTTAAGATAGTAAAATTAAGGCTTTGTGGTGATAGATCCCACAGCTCAACACAAGTGTTGTGGGATATAGGGAGGCAGCATCTTGGGTTAGGGGATACTCTCTGTCCTTACAATCGATATGGACCGTGACTTATTTTTGGTTGGCAGGGTACTAGTATTGATGGATACCGTAATGAAATTGACTGGCTTCTTTGGATCTGATATATTTGCATGTCGGTTATAAATAGATATAGAGTGTAACATATTTGTGGATAGTAGTCTATTATGACTTGATCCTCTGGATCCAGATATTCTATCTTTAGTTTTAAATCGATAATTAATTAGTTTTAAATTGATAATTATTTAGTTTGGTAAAAATTGGTCGTTGCCAATGTACAGGCAGTTTTTACATAAATTTCTTATGTTCTTGTGGTTCGGAACCCACGTAAAATTGTAGGTCCCCTCCGCCACCACGGAGGACACACAATACACAATTACGAACACAGTTAGGTAGACCAGCCATGAGTGGATCTTCGGGTCTTTGTTGGTCTGAAACTTTATAACTATATATATATATAATATATATATATATATACACACACACACACAACATAATATATATATATATATATATAATATAAAGGGAGAGTGCAAGAATGTTGCAATGCTGCAAGAGATAATGATCAATTGTTGCAAAGGGGGTGGGGGTATGTAACAACTCAATGTTGCAAAGGGGGGTGGGGGATACTGCAGGTGCAACAAGGGGTCATGAAACTTGGAGGCGGCGTTATCCCCCAAGAGAAAGACAGGAGAAGGAGAGAAAGGAGGAGAAGTGTTCACCTGGCAGGAGCCAAGTGCATAATAAGACTTCAGTTGACCCGCCGTTCTCTTATAGACTCCTAATCAGCCAGTTGGCTTAGAAGGAGCCAAGGGGGGAGGGATACACTTGAAGGGGGGAGAGGGGAGGGATCTTCGGGGGGAGAAGGAAGGATGACCTCCCCCCAAAGGGGTTGCCTTAGCCTAAGAGTGAAAGGATAGACGGAGGAGGACTTTGGGGGGACAAGGTGGGATGTCCTAACCCCCCAAAGGGAAACTAAGCTAAGTCTTAACCTAAGAAGCGAAGGAGAGAGTTCTTTATTCGGCCGAAGTTCGCATCAAACTACCAGCTCCGAAGCCAAGCGGGTCTTATATAGATGATGGTTGAGTTGCCAGATACCATTTTTTTATTTTAATTGTACACTGTACAGGTATACATTATTAGGGTGAGTTGCTAGATACCATTTTAATTCGTTACCAAAGCATACAGACTTAAAATCGAAATTGACAATAAGAAAATGATTATTAATTAAATAAATAGAATTTGCCCTCTACTGCACAAAAATAATATAATATGTACAATCGTCAAAATAATAGTTCAGACGAAATACACACACAACACACACACACACACACACACAATTGAACAACTTTCTCCTACTTTATATATAAAGGGTGTCAGGAAATGATTGGCCCCCCCCCCCCTGTACAGAAGAAACTGAAAGGAATATAAAAAAAAACAGACAAAACCACGCGAAAGAGCGTTTAATTTGAAAAAAAACACTTGTTTAATATCGGGTGTTGCCCCCATTTGCAGCTCTGACGGCCATTAATCGACGGGGGTATGATCCCAGAAGTGTCTCAAAGAGATCG
>JAJOZX010010993.1:87500-115784 GCA_023014485.1 Bathynomus jamesi
TTTATTTTTATTTCTTTATTCTTTTGTGACCTGTTTACCATTTGAATTTATGTTGAATTTCGGGCAAAGTGCTATAAGTGTCATTTTTCCATACAAATGTGTTTGCTCCTCCCACAATTTTTTTTCTATACTTAATATATAGGTTACAAAAATAAACATTTTATATATATATATATATATATAGTCTTGAACTCTTCTTTCACTCCAGTGTTCCTGAGGATGTCATTAGAGTTTAGACGAAAGCGCTTGAGCACCACTTTGTGTTTCTTTTCCCTTCGTGGTTTTATTCATCATAAATATTTTTCACGTGTTACTTTCGTGAAATAATTTATATATATATATATATATATATATATATATATATATATATTTAACTGCAAACACGCAGTATAATTAACGTAAAGAACGACGCTTGTATAGGAGATATTCCGCGCAAGACGAGAGAGAGAGAACGAAACAAATGAAAAATGAGGTAACCACCCGGGAATCGAACCGGGATCTTCCGATTGCCGGTCAGATGCGATAACCATTACACCATGGGCCTCACTCTTCCAAATGCCGTAATTCTTCTACATACTCGCAGAAACCAATGCCCCAAGGGGGCACCTCCCGCATGCCGTAACATTATATACATTTAACTGCAAAATCGGAAGATCCCGGGTTCGATTCCCGGGTGGTTACCTCATTTTTTCATTTGTTTCGTTCTCTCTCTCTCGTCTTGCGCGGAATATATATATATATATATATAAAGTCACTAAAGGGAAAGGTCACTAAAAGAAAGCTGAATGGCAACACAAAAGGCTAAACAACGGGACGCGGTCTGATCGTTTATTGGCCTGACCAAAACAGTATGTATTTTTGTATCTGCAGAAATCGTTGATTTAAGTTTAATTTGGTGATGCTTCAAAAGTGACTAATGTGAAAAAAGTTTAAGTTGTCTAATTATTATGTCAGTTAGAGGTAATGTCTATGGCTTCTAAATTAGAGAATAGGAAATAAGTGGGTCGACGTTGGGATGCTGGCACAAACGGGTAGGCCGTAAAGAAGATATAAAAGGTACAGGTGCTTTGATTTAGGTATATTAATACCTAACGTGGTCTACCCCCCCCCCCCCCCCCCCCCCCCAACGTATTACATTTTCCAAATCAGTGGCCTCGATATTACTCCCAACATAGAGTAGTCCGACTTGGACCACTCTCCAATCCTATGTAGGTCCGCACGCAGTTGCTAGATCGCTTCGGGAGTCCCAACATTGGCCCCAAGCTTCGTGTCATCAGCGAATTTGGCGATCCTAGTAACGATGCCAGCGTCGATATCATTTATATAAATGATAAACAGTGACCCCAAAACGGAGCCCTGAGGACCCCGCTAGTGACCGAGGCCCAACCCGAGCTAGCCCCTTTAATTACAAGCCTCTGCTACCTATTCTTCAGCCATTTTCAATCCAGCTACCTACTTCCCCATCGATAGCCAGCGCGCGCACTTTGGCCATTAGCCGGCGGTGAGGTACCTTATCGAAGGCTTTCTGAAAGTCGAGATAAAGTATATCAATCTCCCTACTCTTATCGTACTCACTCCATATGAATTATGCCGCCTAAACCCATGTTGGGAGTCCCCAAGCAGCTTGTAGGATTCCAAATGGTCAACGATCCTATCCGCTATTATCCCCTCTAATAATTTACCTACGACCGAAGTGAGACTAATGGGACGATAGTTCCCTGGATTTTCGTGATCCCCTTTCTTAAAGATAGGGATCGCGTTGGCTTCCCTCCAGTCACTAGGCACCTGGCCCGTCTCCATCGATTTGTTGAAGACTGTAGCGATGAGAGAGAGTGAGTTACAAGCAGAGATGGGCACGATCTTGATCTTCAAGATCAGATCGTGATCTTGAAGATCGTGATCTGATCTTGATCTTGAAGATCACTTTTATTATGGTGATCTTGATCTTGATCTAAGATCACTTTATTTCTTGTGATCTTGATCTGAAGATCACTTTAGACTTCAAGATCACTTTTAATTTCAGATTCTTAAATATGCCGCTATGCGAATGTCATTTGTTTTTTGTCCAAGCGACATCTGGTGGCAACTTTGTTCAACACCGACTGTTTTTGTTTTCTGTTAGTTGGGTGACTTGCGTCATGCGTGGGCTCATGGAAGGTGTAGTTGCTGTGGAATTTAGGCTCGTAAAAAGTGTAATTTACTGTGCAATTATGTTAAAAGTGTTCTATTAATATATTATTATATATAGGCATAAAATATAGCCTATAGGTCCGTATTCATAATAAATTAATTCTAAACATATTTTATTTACAGATTGAATTTTTTAATAATGAGTGCAATTTTACAACTTCAACAGCTCCCAAGGGAACCAAATATTCTAGGTTGTCACCAGAACAGTATTCAATATATTTAGATAACAATGTTGGTAATAAGGATCAATCTGAGCTATTGAACGGAAAATATTTTCAAATTGTCGAAAAAACTGGAAACAGTATCAAAGTTATTTGTATGCAGTGTACAAAGAAAACTACAATTCTGTCTGCTGGCCTCGACTCAACAAGCAATCTTCTGAGGCACCTCAGGGTTAGTACTACTTAGTAACTAAGTAGTAAGTAGCAACATTAACATAATGGTTCAAGTCATATTTTAAGTGACTGGTGCCATACAAGACTAATGCTACATTTACATAGACGTCCATTTGAATATATTGTGCACTTCAGATATTAATAGATTATGGACTAGTAACTACATTAAAAACTGCCGATATCCAACTATAATAAAACGCCAGGTGTATCTGTCTTTCTCTCTGTCTGATCCATGTCTGTAATTTCTCCTATTTAGTTACTGAAGGACGAAATTCGGCTTTCAATTTAACATAGGATAAAAATGCACTGATCATGGTGAAAATAATTTTAGTTAAAGATAACAAAATTTTAGAATCTTGTTAAGTATTAATTTCAACTAGAAGTTTGATACTCTGATAAATATTATACAGGGTGTTCAAGAAGTCTCTCCGCATGATAATAATTTATTTTCTTGTGCAGAAACTACATTCGGATCTTTTGGGTGAATATGAATCGGAGAAGAAATCTCGCAAGCGTCCAGCTAAAGAAGAAGATGCCAGCGGCAGCAATGCTGGCCCTGCCAAAATTGCCAAGCAGTCAACACTAAGCATGTTCCACATTTCCAAGCAAAAACCAGGACCACCAATATGCAAGGATATCCTTGAAAAGAAGATTCTCTCGCTTGTGGCTAATGGGCTCCTACCATTGAGCCTAGTTGAACTACATGAATTTAAGGATCTTCTTTCATGTTAGTATAACTCAAATATTTTGCTATTTTTTCCATAGCTAATATCTGATTAAAATAATTAATCATATTATTTGTATGAACATTAGACTATCGCTAGCCTAGCTAAATATTTTGATATTTTTTCCATAGCTAATCTATTGTATTTGTTTTAATTTTTAAATATTTTTTTCAGACGTCAACCCGGCTGTTCAGGTGCCATCTAGACGCACCCTGGCTAGATCTCTTGCAACAACAACCAGTACAATGAAGGAAGACATACAAGCAAAACTGGCAGCAGTTGACCATGTGTGTGTTACATGCGACATATGGTCAACTAATCACCGCAGTTTCATGGGAGTCACTGCGCATTGGGTATGCTATTGATTTAGTGTATTATTTTTATATAATTGATAAATTGACCATTGGTGATAGACTGATAGTCTGATAGACTTATAGTATAATCTTTTCAATTATTCGACATGTGTTCCTCATTCATTAATTTGGTGAGTCTTCATTTTGCTGTGATTCACAGTAATTTCACACTAATTCACTGATTCTGTCATCTGTCATTGTGTCTGATTCACAGCAAAATGTGGAAGAGTCCATATTCACAGGCTGTGAATATGGACTCTTCCACATTTTGCTCTTATGGGATGGGTCACTGATGTGGTGGTATGGTAGGCGACTCATCGCTGAATTGCCTCCTTTATATCACATAGTTCTTCTCTTCAATGTTTGGTGGCGCAGTTTAGCTGGTGCGTGTCTAACCAATATTATTAAATTAAGCTTAAAAAAATGTTCATACAAACATTGATTTTATATTCTTACATTACAGATCAATGATGACTTGTCGCGAGGATCAGCTGCACTGGCATGCCGAAGATTTCGTGGAACACATAGCTTTGATAAAATTGCTGGAATATTGGACAGGATCAACTCGGAGCATGGTTTATCTTATAGAAAAGTTGTATCTACAGTCACCGACAATGCATCGAACATGGTGAAATGCTTTAAAGAGTTCGGTGTTCGTGTTCAGAATCGTACTGACGACATTGATGAAGATGATGCAGATGAAGATGATGATGAAAAAGATTCAGATGAAGAGGTTATCATCAGCAACTTTCCTGAACATTCAGGAGAGCATGGAGAGGAGTCAGTGAAACTATCATCCCATATTCGATGTGCCTCCCACACATTGAACTTGGTAGCAACAACTGATGCAGATAAAGGACTGAATTCACCTGGACTAAAGAAGATAAAGCATTCTGCAATGGGAAAATGTTCGGCGCTGTGGAATGCTGCTGGTAAACCCAAGTCAGCAGAAAAAATACAGGAAATAACTGGCGTCCAATTTAGGTACCCATGCGTCACCCGATGGAACTCAATGTACGACTCATTAAGCCAAATATATAAACATAAGAACGACGTGAATGTAGCTCTTGAAGAACTGAATCTACCCATCCTCAAAGACAATGAATTGGAATTTATTTCAGAATATTTGTCTGTTCTAAAACCAATTGCAGCAGCCCTCAACAAATTACAGGCAGAGAAAGAATGCTACTACGGTTGTCTTCTTCCAACAGTCCTAGTGACTCAAGATGCCCTCGCAAGATTGGAGCCTATCCAACCAAACGACCTGCGCTTGAGACACTGCATGCCATTACTGGCAGCAGTCGTCTCTGGCTTCAATGCCAGATTTGGTCATTTTTTGTCGTTGAGCCCCGAGGTAACTGATGCCGTTTTGGCCTCAGTATCTCATCCGTATTTCAAACTTAGATGGATATCATTGTTGCAAGGGCCTAATTTCGGCGATCATGAAGCAATCAAGTCTCAAGTAAAAGACAAGCTGCAAATGGCTGTAAGAAATTGTAATTCTGACAGCAGTGGTAATAGTTCGGTGAACTCAGACTCATCATCTGAAGACGATTTCTTCAGAACTATGGACGGCTCATTCTCTGCTCCTAACAACAAGGAAGACTTGGAAGTCCTCAATTATTTGCAGGACACCAGTAAGGCACTCGACTCTTTAGATAGGTATCCTGCTATAAAGAAGATCTTCAAGAGGTATATAACACCACGCTACCTTCCTCTGCACCAGTGGAACGGTTGTTTTCGTTTGCTGGCATGGTTCATAGCCCCAAACGAAGTCGTCTCTCGGATGGTAACTTTGAACAATTGGTTTTGCTGAAAGCAAATGTTTACAGCGGTTGAACATTAAATTAACACTCTTAACTTGCGGTTTTTACCCTTATATTGTCAGTAATTGCGTACTGCAGTAAAACTGTAAAATTAAATTCTATGTAAAAAATGTTTACTTATATATGCTGACCATTCATTGATATGGGTTATGGACCTGGTGAAATGAGAATTGAGAAAAATAGAACTAAAAACTATATGTAGGTCATTTAATAGTTTTTTCTTTGCTGATAAGTTATGATAATACTAAGTTTTAAGTTTACCACCTGAAAAACTGAAAGGGGAATCGTCAATCCCCGTGGTTTAGATCAGGTGACATGGGTAGGATGCGATGCTTGTATTGCCTCAGCCCTCAGGGGAGTATTAGGAGTGATACTTTTCAGGAGTGATTAACAAAATAATTTGTTTTTGTTTACTCTACAAGAGTACAACTTTTTTCAATTCATATAAAAGTGATCTTAAAAAGTGATCTTGAAAAGTGATCTTCAAGATCACGATCTTGATCTGGATCTTCAAGATCACGATCTTGATCTGGATCTTCAAGATCACATTTTTCTGGTGATCTGATCTTGATCTTCAAGATCACATTTTTCTGGTGATCTGATCTTGATCTTCAAGATCACCAAAGTTGGTTATCTTGCCCATCTCTGGTTACAAGGAGTTACAAGGAAAAGAAGTACCTCAAAAGGCCTTGCGGCCCATACCGAGGAGGTACCAATGAAATCGAAATTGCCTCCTGATATAACCTAACAACTTCTGGGCCTTCTTTTCCACCTCTACGCACTGTTTGGTAAACTTAAGGTCGCTGCTAATTAGCACACCCAAGTCCTTTTCTAAATCAGTCACCTCGAAATTACTACCCAACATCGAGTAGTCCGACTTGGGATTGGCGTAGCCAATGTGCATCACTTTCATTTACCCAAGTTAAACGGCATTTGCCATTTTTCGGACCACTCTCCTATCCTACCTAGGTCCGCACGCAGTTGCTCGATCGCTTCGGGCGTCCCAACATTGTCCCCAAGCTTGGTGTCATCAGCGAATTTGGCGATCCGACTGACGATGCCACCGTCGATATCATTCATGTAAATGATAAACAACAGTGGCCCCAAAACGGAACCCTGAGGAACCCCACTAGTGACCGAGGCCCAACCCGAACTAGCCCCTTTAATTACAACCCTCTGCCGCCTATTCCTCAGCCAGTTTTCAATCCACCTACCTATTTCCCCACCGATACCCAGCGTGCGCACTTTCGCCATTAGCCGGCGGTGAGGTACCTTATCAAAGGCTTTCTGAAAGTCGAGATAAAGTATATCAATCGCCCTACTCTTATCATACTCACTCAACATGACGTGGAAAAACTCGAGCAAGTTGGTGAGACACGACCTATGCCGTCTAAACCCATGTTGGGAGTCCCCAAGCAGCTTGTAGGAATCCAAATGGTCAACGATCCTATCAGCTATTATCCCTTCTAATAATTTACCTACAACTGAAGTGAGACTAATGGGACGATAGTTCCCTGGACTTTCGTGATCCCCTTTCTTAAAGATAGGGGTCACGTTGGCTTCCCTCCAGTCACCAGGCACCTGGCCCATCTCCAACGATTTGTTGAAGACTGTAGCCAGGTGGGGAGCCACCTGGTCGCGCACTTCTCGCAACACTCTGGGGAGAAACTGGTCTGGCCCAGGAGCCTTAAACGCGCTCAGTTTGTCTATTCTATCGGCAACGACTGTCGCGGTACATCTAACACTATCCAGGCCAGCACCTTCGTGCCTCACGCCTGGCTCGGGGATGACGCGGGTATCCTCCCTGGTGAACACTCCCGCAAAGTACTCATTAAGCACATTAGCGATGTCCGCGTCGGAGGTCCGCAGAACGCCGCTTCCGTCCTTTAACGGACCTATCATGCTTCTAATGGGCTTTCTACTATTAACATAACTGAAGAACTCCTTAGGGTTCCCCTTGCAGAGGCTTGCCACCCGTAGTTCTTCGTTACGTTTCGCTAGCCTAACCTTCGCCTTCACTTCCCTACACAGGCGGACATACGCTTCAGTGTTCTCGTGGGAACGATTGGCCTTCGCCCTCCTATACGCTACTTTCCTATTTCGGATAGCCGAAGCGATGTCACGATTGAACCACTTAGGCTGCGTTGAAGCAGGGGTGACCGGTTTTGAGGGTATGGCAGCAGACTGCAGCACCATAAACTCGTCCCGGAATGCACTCCACACTCCCTCAACATCGCCGCCAACCTCTAACCCCATCTCTCCTACGCTATCCCTGAGGCTAACAAAGTTCGCCCGCCGGAGATCGAGCTTACTGCCTCTCGAGTTACTACGCTTCACCCGAGGGACGCACACGGAACCTAATAAGACCGTGATCACTCCCGCCCAATGATTCGTCAACGGTGAGGCCAGTGACGAGGTTGTCTTCGGTCGTGAATACTAAGTCTAGAACGCTTTCGCCTCGTGTAGGCTCGTTGACCCACTGAGTGAGGAAGTTCTCATCAGCAAAGTCAACTAGCCTCCTCCCTTCAGCATCGGCAGTCCTGTTTTCCCACTTTATGCCGCGACAGTTGAAGTCTCCTAAAACTACACACACCCTATCCCCTAGCAGGCTACTGAGTTCGGTGTACAGGGCTGTATCCTCCTCGAGGAGGAGATGCGGAGGTCTGTACACCAAGATTAACCTATAGTTCGTCCCTCCCACGTTCAGATCGACGCCAAGCAGCTCCCGTTCCGACCGGAACTGGCAGTCAACCGGACTCAACGTGTCTCTGACGTATATTAGTACCCCACCCCCCTCCCCACGGGTGCGGTCTTTGCGAAACATTCTATACCCGGGAATTTCGAACTCCCCAACGTAGTCCCTACGATCAGTATGAATCCAGGACTCGGTGATAGCAACGATATCCTGGTATTCTGATGCTAAGAGCGCCCGTAGCTCGCCAAACTTGTTCCTGATCGACCTAGCATTAAAAAGCATTGCACGGAGGGAGCCTCCCCTATTCTGACCGCCCCCTAGCACGACCCGTTTCCCGAACAGCCAGGGCTGTCGGGAGTTGAAGAGCCCCTCACTAACGAGGGGACAACTCCGCAGGAGCCTGAGCCCCCTCCAACGTGGAAGGAGAGTCACCCACCTGTACCTGGACGCACCCTTCAGTTGAAGGTACGTCCGCCACCGGCTCATCATCATCCCTCCCCGGTGGGGGCCCATCATCTCTCCCCGGACTCGACCTCACCATACGGTATAGGTGCCGGTCAGCAGCGTGCCTAGCACACCTTTACCCTGACATTGAGGTGGACACCATCCCTTGATACAGGTCCCACCTACCCGAAAACGTCGAAGGGTCAACAAACCTCACGCCCAGTGGGACGCACAAGTCTTGCACCCTCTCGTTGATGCCAATGACCTTACTGAGCGCGTGGTCACTGGCATTCATCCGCGGTAAAATACCCATCAACATTCCCCTGTCTGTCTTAAGTTTCAGATCATCCGCAAGAGACATGATCTCGGTGATGATCCCTTCCGTTGAACCTACCCTACCGCCTTTGAGGAACAAGTCGTTGCCACCAGCATGGACAACGATCGCAGTCCTCCGACTAGCCACGCGCACCTTATCTAATTCCTTCCTTATGTGCGCCGTTCCCCGACCAGGTAAGCACCTTACCTTCCTCCTGTCTCGGTTTGCAGAAGCAAAGTACTTCTCCTGGCCCCTAATCTGCGAGTCCCCAATTAAAACGGTGTCTTCCTCCTTCGCGCACAGGAGACTAAAGCGGTTGGAGGTCCTGACAGGGGCAACTGGGGTCTCGGGCTTCGGCTTCGCAGCCTTCTTGCCCGAGACCTTTCGAAACCCGTCGCCACCCATAACTCGGCCGCACTTACACCACCCGACCCACCCCGACCGGCAGCTACATCCTTCGCTTCTTTGGGTCATCAGTAGGCCCCTTCCCACCCTTTTTCTTTATCGCCCCTTCCCACCCTTCTCTATCGGCCCCTTCTTTACGCCCTCCACCTTACGCCGCGGTTCCATGCATTCCACGTGGGTCGCTGGCGATTCCTGACACTGATTTAGACCCTGGCCCCCGGTTTCACCTCTACCCTTTCTCCGTGGTCCCGAGCTCTGTCCATTCCATCGCTGGACCCCTTTCCACGGCAGCTATCCTATCCTGAATGAGCTCCGGGTTGGAGGGCCGCAGCCTCGTCAGTGACCGCCGCACCTCCAACAGCCGATCTGGACGACTCGAGCCGCCGGACCCTCTCCTCCAGCTTCAAGTAAAACTGCATGTGTTCGCAAAAGCGGCACATGCTGGAGTGGTTGATCTTCTCGAAGCAAGCTTCTTTGAAGTTCGTCACCCACTGGTTCACTTCACACTTCGCACATTCAGCCTTCAATTTCTGCGGTCCAGTCATTGTAACTTTTTTTTTCTTTTTTCGAATTCTGAATACTCTGAATAAGATAAAGCGTTCTAGCAATGAAAACTATCAAAAACGTTCTGACCAGTATATAAAAAAGGGGGGGGGGGGTGAATTCTTCCCGCGCGTAGACGCATCCACCTATTTGCAAGTGACGTTCATCCCTTCCAGAAGACTACACCTCTCGCTGCTGCCGCACCGACCAAAGGTCTCCCCAGGGCCGGACAGTCCCAAACGTGTCGCAGCTACCAACTGACAAACACTCGCGACGCAGGCGTCACGGATTTTCCGCCAGGAGCGACAGCGAGATGCAGCCCCTTACTAAGTCTTACTAGTCACTCACAAGCGGCCAGACTCTTAGAATCCAGTGTTCAAGGGATATCCCAACAGACCCAGAGGCTACGCCCGAGACTTTACGCTGGCCTGGCAGCCAGCTGGGCAGTAAAGCTCTCTCACCTCAGAGCAGTACAGCCAAGCACCCTCAACTGGTCACCAAAGAACGGTCGCAAGGGGCTGGTCAGGCCATTACGCGTGTGAGAGAGAGAGAGAGAGTTACAAGGAGTTACAAGGACAAGAGGAAGCCTCAAAGACCTTTCGGTCCACTCTGGGAGGTTCCTGTTATTAAAAGTTTATTTTTCTTTCAACTATCCTAGCAGTAGTAGAAAACTGGATAGAAAAGTAGAAGGCTCTCTCCCCACCCTCCGCTCCCTCCCTGCCAGAGGCAGGTACGGAAAAAGGTTGAAGAAAATACCTTGACCCTGGAAAAGTAGCCAAGGAAATTTTACAGGAAAGTGGAGAATATATAAATAGCTCTATATTTAGCTTGCTCACAGAGACACAGTGCAAGCGAACTCCTGCAGAGTTTTCTTGTTTTAATCTTAAACTATGAGAGTATTCAGTACTTTGTCTAGCCTATTTTTAAACACATTTACACTTTGACCGGAAACAACCTCTGAGGGAAGTTGGTTCCAGATATTAACTATTTTATAGGAAAAGAAATTTCCGCAGACAGAGATCCTAAATGTCTTTAGTTCCAGTTTAAACCCATTATTTCTTGTCGGATTGGCATTAAGTGAGAATAAGTTTCTGTAATCTACCCTGTCTATTCCTTTGAGCATCTTGAAGACTTGAATAAGCTGACCTCGCAACCTCCTCGTCTCTAAGCTAAACAGATTTAGGCGCTCCAATCTCCGTTGGTAGCTTTGCATTCTCATTGAAGGGATCAATTTTGTGGCCCTTGCTTGTATTCTTTCTAACCTTTCTATGTCCTTCCTGAGGGATGGAGACCAAAACTGCGCACAGTATTCCAGTTGAGGTCTGACTAGAGAATTATAAAGAGACATTACAGTCTCCTTGCTCCGAAACTGGAAGTCTTTTAATATAACCTAATAATTTTAAGGCCCTCTTTTCGACTTCTGCACAGTGCTTCGACGGTTTCAGATCGTTGCTGATATAGACTCCTAAGTCTTTCTCTAGATCGGTCTCAGTCAAGTTCCTTCCCAAGAGAGTAATCGGTCTTCGGGTTTTTATAACCTATGTGCATTACCTTACATTTGTCCAAGTTGAATGGCATCTGCCAAGTAGCAGACCATTCGCCCAACCTGTCAAGATCGTTCTGAAGCGTTCTTACGCCCTCTTCAGTACCTACACTACTTCCTAATTTCGTATCGTCTGCAAATTTGGAGATTGCACTTAGAAGCCCGATGTCTATATCGTTAATATAGATGATAAAAAGTAAAGGACCTAGAACGGAACCCTGTGGGACACCACTGGTGACGGGCGCCCACTCCGAAGCCACTCCATTTATTACCACTCTCTGCTTTCTATCTTTTAACCAATCCTCAATCCAGTTGGAAACGAGCCCGGTGATTCCTAGTCCTTTGACTTTAGCTATCAATCTAGCGTGAGGGACTTTGTCAAAGGCTTTTTGAAAGTCGAGATACACTATATCTATTGCCCTACTTGCATCGTACAGTGTATGCATATTATGGAAAAACTCTAACAGGTTTGCCAGACAGGATCTATGTCGCCTAAATCCATGTTGAGAATAAAAAATTAGATTGTTAGATTCAAGGTGATACACAATACGTTTTGTAATGATGGATTCCAACAGTTTGCCGACAACTGATGTTAAAATGATCGGGCGATAATTACAAGGATTTTCCCTATCACCCTTTTTAAAGATTGGTGTTACATTTGCTAACTTCCAGTCGGTTGGAACTTTCCCTAACTCGATTGATTGTTTGAATATGGTTACTAAGTCGTCAACAACATTGTGGCTAACCTCTTTTAATACCCTTGGAAGAAATAAGTCGGGGCCAGGTGATTTGTATTTGTTCATCTTATCAATTATTTGCTGTACCTCATTTCTCGTAAAACTTATGGTCTCTACGGGCTGGTCACCGTCATATGTAATCCGAGGACTTGGCACTTCCATTGTGTCTTCCTCCGTGAAGACTGTAATGAAGAACTCGTTTAACGTATTAGCTATATCTTTATCACCGAATTTCAGTACACCATTTCTATCTTTTAAGGGGCCTACAGAATTTTTAATTGGCTTTCTGCTATTAACATGGGCAAAAAATTCTTTAGGGTTAACTTTACAGAGTGAGGCAACTCTAGCTTCTTCATCCCGTTTGGCTGATCTAATTAAGGACTTAACCCTCCTACGTAGGTTTATATAGTTTTCTGAATTAGTGTGGTTGAAATGCGACTTAAGTAGTTTGTAGGCTCTATTTCTTTCCGTAATAGCCCTCCTAATTTCGTTGTTAAACCATTTCGGTGACTTTGTTGACAAGGAAACCATTTTAGTTGGTATAAAAGTGTTCTGTAATATTCTAAATTGATCCCTATATGAGCTTCAGGTGACGTTGACATCCTCACTTATTAGAACTTCAAGTGTGTCTAAACTACTTCGGAAGCTTTCAAAATTTGCTCTCGAGAAATCCAGTCTTTCACGAGTCTTTTCGCGTGTATTAACTGGAACCCTGAGGTCAAACCTAATCAAATTATGATCGCTGTTACTTAAATTTTCACCAATAGTCAGGTTAGAGACTAGGTCATCTTCGTTCGTGAATATGAGGTCCAGTTTATTATTACCCCTAGTAGGCCCGTCAAGTTATCATCGGTAAATTCCAACAGTCTTGAGCCCTCAGCATCAGCTGTTTTGTTTTCCCAATTTACATTACCACAATTAAAATCACCAAAAATCACACTGATCTTATTATTCACTATTCTGCTTAATTTGTTATACAAGTTTATATCCTTATCAACGGGGTAGTGAGGTGGTCTATATACTAGAAGTAGCTGCACTACTTTATTATTTAGGTTTAGATCAATTCCCAACATTTCATGAGCAGATACGATATTACTGTTTACCAGGTGCAGGGAGTCCCGAGCATACAAAAGTACATCGCCGCCTTCCCTTCCGTTCCTATCTTTGTGAAACATTTTGTAACCTACCATTTCAAATTCTCCTACAAAATCCCTTGATTCAGAATGAATCCAGGATTCCGTTATTCCGATGATATCAAAGTTCTCAGTTTTGACAAGCGCTATAAATTCTATTAGTTTGTTTCTAATTGACCTAGCATTGAAGAGCACAGGTTTGAGTGATTTTAAGTTGTGGTTTTTCCTAACTGGCCTGAGTCGTTTCCCGACGCAGTTGAACTAACTAAGAGAGAGAGAGAGAGAGAGAGGAGAGAGAGAGAGAGTTACAAGGAGTTACAAGGAAAAGAAGTACCTCAAAAGGCCTTGCGGCCCATACCGAGGAGGTACCAATGGCAACGGGTGCCAGGGAAAATTTTGTGAAAGTTTATTTTTCTTTCAACTATCCTAGCTGTAGTAGAAAACTGGATAGAAAAGTAGAAGGCTCTCTCCCCACCCTCCGCTCCCTCCCTGCCAGAGGCAGGTACGGAAAAAGGTTGAAGAAAATACCTTGACCCTGGAAAAGTAGCCAAGGAAATTTTACAGGAAAGTGGAGAATATATAAATAGCTCTATATTTAGCTTGCTCACAGAGACACCGAGCAAGCGAACTCCTGCAGAGTTTTCTGAGGTTTTAATCTTAAACTATGAGTGTGTTCAGTACTTTGTCTAGCCTATTTTTAAACAGATTTACACTTTGACTGGAAACAACCTCTGAGGGAAGTTGGTTCCAGATATTAACTATTTTATAGGAAAAGAAATTTCCGCAGACTGAGGTCCTAAATGTCTTTACACACTCAAATAGTGTGCAAGATTTCGTCTACCTTTTCTTGAACTGATCCACAGAGGAACTGTTCACAACTTCCGAAGGTAACCTGTTCCATGTGTCACAGATCTTATACGTAAAGTAATTCCCACACACACTAGTCCTAAACCGTTTCAAATCCAACTTCCAACCATTGTTGCGAGTTGGGTTATCATTTAAACTAAACATACTTCTAAAATCGACATCGTTGAACCCGCGTAAGAGCTTGAAAACCTCGATCAGTTGACCGCGCAGCCTCCGAGTTTCAAGCGAAAACAAGTTCAGGGCGCGTAACCGTCGATTGTAGCCCATATGCCTAACGGAAGGGATTAACTTTGTGGCCCTCGCCTGCACTCGCTCCAGCCTCTCAATATCTTTCCTGAGGGTGGGCGACCAGAACTGCACAGCATACTCCAGGTGCGGCCGAACAAGGGAATTGTACAGTGAGAGCACAATCTCCTTGTTCCGAAACTGAAATTGCCTCCTGATATAACCCAATAGTTTCTGGGCTTTCTTTTCCACCTCTACACACTGTTTCGTAAACTTAAGGTCGCTGCTAATTAGCACACCCAAGTCCTTTTCTAAATCAGTCACCTCGATATTACTACCCAACATCGAGTAGTCCGACTTGGGATTGGCGTAGCCAATGTGCATCACTTTGCATTTACCCAAGTTAAACGGCATTTGCCATTTTTCGGACCACTCTCCTATCCTACCTAGGTCCGCACGCAGTTCCTCGATCGCTTCGGGCGTCCCAACATTGGCCCCAAGCTTGGTGTCATCAGCGAATTTGGCGATCCGACTGACGATGCCACCGTCGATATCATTTATGTAAATGATAAACAACAGCGGCCCCAAAACGGAACCCTGAGGAACCCCACTAGTGACCGAGGCCCAACCCGAACTAGCCCTTTAATTACCACCCTCTGCCGCCTATTCCTCAGCCAGTTTTCAATCCACCTACCTATTTCCCCACCGATACCCAGCGCGCGCACTTTCGCCATTAGCCGGCGGTGAGGTACCTTATCAAAGGCTTTCTGAAAGTCGAGATAAAGTATATCAATCGCCCTACTCTTATCGTACTCACCCAACATGACGGAAAAACTCGAGCAAGTTGGTGAGACACGACCTATGCCGTCTAAACCCATGTTGGGAGTCCCCAAGCAGCTTGTAGGAATCCAAATGGTCAACGATCCTATCCGCTATTATCCCCTCTAATAATTTACCTACAACTGAAGTGAGACTAATGGGACGATAGTTCCCTGGACTTTCGTGATCCCCTTTCAACGCTTTGTTGAAGACTGTAGCCAGGTGGGGAGCCACCTGGTCGCGCACCTCCCGCAACACTCTGGGGAGAAACTGGTCTGGCCCAGGAGCCTTAAACGCGCTCAGTTTGTATATTCTATCGGCAACGACTGTCGCGGTACATCGAACATTATCCAGGCCAGCACCTTCGTGCCTCACACCTGGCTCGGGGATGATGCGGGTGTCCTCCCTGGTGAACACTCCCGCAAAGTACTCATTAAACACATTGGCGATGTCCGCGTCCGAGGTCCGCAGAACGCCGCTTCCGTCCTTTAACGGACCTATCATGCTTCTAATGGGCTTTCTACTATTAACATAACTGAAGAACTCCTTAGGGTTCCCCTTGCAGAGGCTTGCCACCCGTAGTTCTTCGTTACGTTTCGCTAGCCTAACCTTCGCCTTCACTTCCCTACACAGGCGGACATACGCTAAAGTGTTCTCATGGGAACGATTGGCCTTCGCCCTCCTATACGCTACTTTCCTATTTCGGATAGCCGAAGCCAGCGGTCGGGAACCTATGGCTCGCGAGCCAGATCTGGCTCTTTTGATGACTGCATCTGGCTCGCAGATAAATCTTAGCTGACATTTCTTAACACGATAAGTAATGAGTAATTCCTTCCTTTTTTAGGCTACGGCCACACACGACGATATTTGCCGTCCAAAGTGTACGATAAATATCACGCTCCTAACCACGGCCTTGGCTCCTCCCACTCAGTGACGTAGGATTCTTGTGATTGGCTGTCTTGTGCGTGACGTTACTGATATTCATATACAGTCAGTCGCTTTTCAGCAGTGGTAGTGGGTGGTAGTGCTATTTTATGCAGAGCAAACCCTTTTGACGAAGATGGCGAAAAGAAAAAGGGATGAGGAGTACCGTACATTTCAGGACGAATGGACAGAGGAATTCGCCTTTGTAGAAAGAGCAGGTACTGCAGTGTGTCTAATATGTATTGATAAAATTTCATCGATGAAACGGTCAAATATAAAGCGGCACTTCGACACACGCCATGCTACATTTGCATCGAAATATCCAGCGGGAGACAGCAGGGAAGGCATGTCAAGAGCTACTGCGCAGAGTGCAAACCAGTCAACAGCAACTCAGTGTATGGACCCGACAAGGTAACTGGAATTCGGCTAGCTTTGCTGGTTCTTTAGCAATAGTGAGGAACGGAAAGCCATTCACAGATGGCGAGTATGCCAAAACATTCATGCTTGATGTGGCCAATGAACTTTTTGACGACTTTTCAGATAAAGACAAGATAATCAAACGAATAAAAGACATGCCCCTGTCAGCAAAAACTGTTCACGATCGTACCATCATGATGGCAAATCAAGTGGCGGAAACACAAGTGAAGGACATAAATGCAGCGTCATACTTTTCCCTCGCTTTGGATGAGTCAACAGACGTAAGCCATTTATCCCAGTTCAGTGTGATTGCAAGGTATGCCGTCGGTGACACACTGCGTGAGGAAAGTCTTGCTGTTTTGCCAATGAAAGGGACAACAAGAGGGGAGGATTTATTCAAGTCTTTCATGGAGTTCGCTAAAGAGAACAATCTACCGATGGATAAACTTATTTCAGTGTGTACTGATGGTGCTCCGTGTATGGTGGGGAGCAACAAAGGATTTGTAGCGCTTCTTCGTGAACATGAAAATAGACCCATCCTAAGTTTTCATTGCATTCTACATCAGGAGGCGCTTTGTGCTCGAACGTGTGGCGAGCAGTTTGGTGAGGTGATGTCGCTGGTGATTAAGGTGGTCAACTTTATTGTTGCTCGAGCTTTAAATGATCGCCAGTTTAAAACACTGCTGGATGAAGTTGGGAATAATTACCCCGGTCTGCTTATGCACAGCAATGTGCGTTGGTTGTCAAGAGGGAAGGTTCTCAGCCGTGTTGCGGCTTGCCTGAGCGAAATCCGAACTTTCCTTGAAATGAAAGGCGTCAAGCATCCTGAGCTAGCTAACACTGAGTGGCTCCTGAAGTTTTACTACCTCGTGGACATGACTGAACATCTGAATCAACTCAATGTGAAAATGCAAGGCATTGGAAATACAGTCTTATCCCTTCAACAAGCAGTGTGTGCATTTGAAAACAAGCTGAAACTCTTTATCGGGGATATTGAAACAGGTCGTTTACTACACTTTGAAAGACTGGGACAATTTAAAGATGCGTGCACAGCAAATGACCCCGCTCAACATTGTGATCTCCAGCAGCTAGCTGGCTTCACATCTAATCTCCTGCAATCATTCAAAGCACGCTTTGTAGAATTTCGTGAGCGCACTCGTCTTTTTAAGTTCATCACTCATCCACACGAGTGTGCAGTGGACAAAGCCGACCTGAGTTACATCCCTGATGTCTCCATAAGAGATTTTGAGGTAGAAGTTGCTGACCTGAAAGCCTCAGACATGTGGGTGAATAAATTCAAGTCATTGAACGAAGATTTGGAAGGACTTGCGCGTCAGCGAGCAGAGCTGTCGAGTAAACACAAGTGGACAGAAATGAAAAGACTTCAATCCGAAGACCAGCTGATTTTCAAAACTTGGAACGCGCTTCCAGTCGCATACCACACACTGCAGCGTGTGAGTATTGCCGTGTTGACCATGTTTGGCTCTACATATGCATGTGAGCAGTCGTTCTCACATCTGAAAAACATCAAAACCAACCTACGGTCACGTTTAACGGATGGAAGCCTCAATGCCTGCATGAAGCTTAAACTGACCAACTATCAACCAGACTACAAAGCCATCAGCAAAACCATGCAGCACCAGAAGTCACATTAGTCATATTGGTAAGAAGTATTGAATTTATTATTGGTTAGCTTCAGTATAACGTTATTAAAAAGAATAAATTCAGATAATTATTATACTCTAAATTTTTTGGTCTTACTTAAAAAATGCACGCATTTAGTTGTATTCAGTGTTAAAAAATATTATAGGGCTCTCACGGAAATACATTTAAAAATATTTGACTTTCATGGCTCTCTCAGCCAAAAAGGTTCCCGACCCCTGGCCGAAGCGATGTCACGATTGAACCACTTAGGCTGCGTTGAAGCAGGGGTGACCGGTTTTGAGGGTATGGCAGCAGACTGCAGCACCATAAACTCGTCCCGGAATGCACTCCACACTCCCTCAACATCGCCGCCGACCTCTAACCCCATATCTCCTACGCTATCCCTGAGGCTAACAAAGTTCGCTCGCTGGAGATCGAGCTTACTGCCTCTCGAGTTACTACGCTTCACCCGAGGGACGCACACACGGAACCTAATAAGACTGTGATCACTCCCGCCCAACGATTCGTCAACGGTGAGGCCAGTGACGAGGTTGTCTTCGGTCGTGAACACTAAGTCTAGAACGCTTTCGCCTCGTGTAGGCTCGTTGACCCACTGAGTGAGGAAGTTCTCATCAGCAAAGTCAACTAGCCTCCTCCCTTCAGCATCGGCAGTCCTGTTTTCCCACTTTATGCCGCGACAGTTGAAGTCTCCTAAAACTACACACACCCTATCCCCTAGCAGGCTACCGAGTTCGGTGTACAGGGCTGTATCCTCCTCGAGGAGGAGATGCGGAGGTCTGTACACCAAGATTAACCTATAGTTCGTCCCTCCCACGTTCAGATCGACGCCAAGCAGCTCCCGTTCCGACCGGAACTGGCAGTCAACCGGACTCAACGTGTCTCTGACGTATATTAGTACCCCACCCCCCTCCCCACGGGTGCGGTCTTTGCGAAACATTCTATACCCGGGAATTTCGAACTCCCCAACGTAGTCCCTACGATCAGTATGAATCCAGGACTCGGTGATAGCAACGATAATCTGGTATTCTGATGCTAAGAGCGCCCGTAGCTCGCGAAACTTGTTCCTAATTGACCTAGCATTAAAAAGCATTGCACGGAGGGATCCTTCCCTATTCTGACCGCCCCCTAGCACGACCCGTTTCCCGAACAGCCAGGGCTGTCGGGAGTTGAAGAGCCCCTCACTAACGAGGGGGCAACTTCCGCAGGAGACTGAGCCCCCTCCAACGTAGGACGAGGGTCACCCACCTGTACTTCGACGCACCCTTCAGTTGAAGGTACGTCCGCCACCAGCTCATCCTCATCTCTCCCCGGTGGGGGCCCATCATCTCTCCCCGGACTCGACCTCACCATTCTGTATAGGTGCCGGTCGAGCAGCGCGCCTAGCACACCTTTACCCTTGTTATTGAGGTGGACACCATCCCTCTGGTAAAGGTCCCACCTACCCGAAAATGCATCGAAGGGGTCAATAAACTTCACGCCCAGCGGAACGCACAAGTCTTGTACCCTCTCGTTGATGCCAATGACCTTACTGAGCGCGTGGTCACTGGCATCCATTCGCGGTAAAATACCCATTAACATTCCCCTGTCTGTCTTCAGTTTTAGATCATCCGCAAGAGACATGATCTCGGTGATGATCCCTTCTGTAAGACCTACCCCACCGCCTTTGAGGAACAGGTCATTGCCACCAGCGTGGACAACGATCGCAGTCCTCCGAGAGAGAGAGAGAGAGAGAGAGAGAGAGAGAGAGAGAGAGTTACAAGGAGTTACAAGGAAAAGAAGTACCTCAAAAGGCCTTGCGGCCCATACCGAGGAGGTACCAATGGCAACGGGTGCCACGGAAAATTTTCTACACACTCAAAGAGTGTGCAAAATTTGGTCTAACCTTTTCTTGAACTGATCCACAGAGGAACTGTTCACAACTTCCGAAGGTAACCTGTTCCATGTGTCACAGATCTTATACGTAAAGTAATTCCCACACACACTAGTCCTAATAAACCGTTTCAAATCCAACTTCCAACCATTGTTGCGAGTTGGGTTATCATTTAAACTAAACATACTTCTAAAATCGACATCGTTGAACCCGCGTAAGAGCTTGAAAACCTCGATCAGTTGACCGCGCAGCCTCCGAGTTTCAAGCGAAAAAAGTTCAGGGCGCGTAACCGTCGATTGTAGCCCATATGCCTAACGGAAGGGATTAACTTTGTGGCCCTCGCCTGCACTCGCTCCAGCCTCACAATATCTTTCCTGAGGGTGGGCGACCAGAACTGCACAGCATACTCCAGGTGCGGCCGAACAAGGGAATTGTACAGTGAGAGCACAATCTCCTTGTTCCGAAACTGAAATTGCCTCCTGATATAACCCAATAGTTTCTGGGCTTTCTTTTCCACCTCTACACACTGTTTCGTAAACTTAAGGTCGCTGCTAATTAGCACACCCAGAGAGAGAGAGAGAGAGAGAGAGAGAGAGAGAGAGAGGAGTTACAAGGAAAAGAAGTACCTCAAAAGGCCTTGCGGCCCATACCGAGGAGGTACCAATGGCAACGGGTGCCAGGGAAAATTTTGTAAAAGTTTATTTTTCTTTCAACTATCCTAGCAGTAGTAGAAAACTGGATAGAAAAGTAGAAGGCTCTCTCCCCACCCTCCGCTCCCTCCCTGCCTGCCAGAGGCAGGTACGGAAAAAGGTTGAAGAAAATACCTTGACCCTGGAAAAGTAGCCAAGGAAATTTTACAGGAAAGTGGAGAATATATAAATAGCTCTATATTTAGCTTGCTCACAGAGACACCGAGCAAGCGAACTCCTGCAGAGTTTTCTGAGGTTTTAATCTTAAACTATGAGTGTGTTCAGTACTTTGTCTAGCTTATTTTTAAACAGATTTACACTTTGACTGGAAACAACCTCTGAGGGAAGTTGGTTCCAGATATTAACTATTTTATAGGAAAAGAAATTTCCGCAGACTGAGATCCTAAATGTCTTTACACACTCAAATAGTGTGCAAGATTTCGTCTACCCTTTTTTTGAACTGATCCATAGAGGAACTGTTCACAACTTCCGAAGGTAACCTGTTCCATGTGTCACAGATCTTATACGTAAAGTAATTCCCACACACACTAGTCCTAAACCGTTTCAAATCCAACTTCCAACCATTGTTGCGAGTTGGGTTATCATTTCAACTAAACATACTTGTAAAATCGACATCGTTGAACCCGCGTAAGAGCTTGAAAACCTCGATCAGTTGACCGCGCAGCCTCCGAGTTTCAAGCGAAAACAAGTTCAGGGCGCGTAACCGTCGATTGTAGCCCATATGCCTAACAGAAGGGATTAACTTTGTGGCCCTCGCCTGCACTCGCTCCAGCCTCACAATATCTTTCCTGAGGGTGGGCGACCAGAACTGCACAGCATACTCCAGGTGCGGCCGAACAAGGGAATTGTACAGTGAGAGCACAATCTCCTTGTTCCGAAACTGAAATTGCCTCCTGATATAACCCAATAGTTTTTGGGCTTTCTTTTCCACCTCTACACACTGTTTCGTAAACTTAAGGTCGCTGCTAATTAGCACACCCAAGTCCTTTTCTAAATCAGTCACCTCGATATTACTACCCAACATCGAGTAGTCCGACTTGGGATTGGCGTAGCCAATGTGCATCACTTTGCATTTACCCAAGTTAAACGGCATTTGCCATTTCTCGGACCACTCTCCTATCCTACCTAGGTCCGCACGCAGTTCCTCGATCGCTTCGGGCGTCCCAACATTGGCCCCAAGCTTGGTGTCATCAGCGAATTTGGCGATCCGACTGACGATGCCACCGTCGATATCATTTATGTAAATGATAAACAACAGTGGCCCCAAAACGGAACCCTGAGGAACCCCACTAGTGACCGGCCCAACCCGAACTAGCCCCTTTAATTACAACCCTCTGCCGCCTATTCCTCAGCCAGTTTTCAATCCACCTACCTATTTCCCCACCGATACCCAGCGCGCGCACTTTCGCCATTAGCCGGCGGTGAGGTACCTTATCAAAGGCATTCTGAAAGTCGAGATAAAGTATATCAATCGCCCTACTCTTATCGTACTCACCCAACATGTGAGAGAGAGAGAGAGAGAGAGAGACAGAGAGAGAGAGAGAGAGAGAGAGAGAGTACAAGGAGTTACAAGGAAAAGAAGCACCTCAAAAGGCCTTGTGGCCCATACCGAGGAGGTACCAATGGCAACGGGTGCCAGGGAAAATTTTGTAAAAGTTTATTTTTCTTTCAACTATCCTAGCAGTAGTAGAAAACTGGATAGAAAAGTAGAAGGCTCTCTCCCCACCCTCCGCTCCCTCCCTGCCAGAGGCAGGTACGGAAAAAGGTTGAAGAAAATACCTTGACCCTGGAAAAGTAGCCAAGGAAATTTTACAGGAAAGTGGAGAATATATAAATAGCTCTATATTTAGCTTGCTCACAGAGACACCGAGCAAGCGAACTCCTGCAGAGTTTTCTGAGGTTTTAATCTTAAACTATGGGTGTGTTCAGTACTTTGTCTGCCCTATTTTTAAACAGATTTACACTGACTGGAAACAACCTCTGAGGGAAGTTGGTTCCAGATATTAACTATTTTATAGGAAAAGAAATTTCCGCAGACTGAGGTCATAAATGTCTTTACACACTCAAATAGTGTGCAAGATTTCGTCTACCCTTTTCTTGAACTGATCCACAGAGGAACTGTTCACAACTTCCGAAGGTAACCTGTTCCATGTGTCACAGATCTTATACGTAAAGTAATTCCCACACACACTAGTCCTAAACCGTTTCAAATCCAACTTCCAACCATTGTTGCGAGTTGGGTTATCATTTAAACTAAACATACTTCTAAAATCGACATCGTTGAACCCGCGTAAGAGCTTAAAAACCTCGATCAGTTGACCGCGCAGCCTCCGAGTTTCAAGCGAAAACAAGTTCAGGGCGCGTAACCAAGAGAGAGAGAGAGAGTTACAAGGAGTTACAAGGAAAAGTAGTACCTCAAAAGGCCTTGCGGCCCATACCGAGGAGGTACCAATGGCACAGGGTGCCATGGAAAATTTTGTAAAAGTTTATTTTTCTTTCAACTATCCTAGCAGTAGTAGAAAACTGGATAGAAAAGTAGAAGGCTCTCTCCCCACCCTCCGCTCCCTCCCTGCCAGAGGCAGGTACGGAAAAAGGTTGAAGAAAACACCTTGACCCTGGAAAAGTAGCCAAGGAAATTTTACAGGAAAGTGGAGAATATATAAATAGCTCCATATTTAGCTTGCTCACAGAGACACCGAGCAAGCGAACTCCTGCAGAGTTTTCTGAGGTTTTAATCTTAAACTATGAGTGTGTTCAGTACTTTGTCTAGCCTATTTTTAAACAGATCTGCACTTTGACTGGAAACAACCTCTGAGGGAAGCTGGCTCCAGATATTAACTATTTTATAGGAAAAGAAATTTCGGCAGACTGAGGTCCTAAATGTCTTTACACACTCAAATAGTGTGCAAGATTTCGTCTAACCTTTTCTTGAACTGATCCACAGAGGAACTGTTCACAACTTCCGAAGGTAACCTGTTCCATGTGTCACAGATCTTATACGTAAAGTAATTCCCACACACACTAGTCCTAAACCGTTTCAAATCCAACTTCCAACCATTGTTGCGAGTTGGGTTATCATTTAAACTAAACATACTTCTAAAATCGACATCGTTGAACCCTCGTAAGAGCTTGAAAACCTCGATCAGTTGACCGCGCAGCCTCCGAGTTTCAAGCGAAAACAAGTTCAGGGCGCGTAACCGTCGATTGTAGCCCATATGCCTAACGGAAGGGATTAACTTTGTGGCCCTCGCCTGCACTCGCTCCAGCCTCTCAATATCTTTCCTGAGGGTGGGCGACCAGAACTGCACAGCATACTCCAGGTACGGCCGAACAAGGGAATTGTACAGTGAGAGCACAATCTCCTTGTTCCGAAACTGAAATTGCCTCCTGATATAACCCAATAGTTTCTGGGCTTTCTTTTCCACCTCTACACACTGTTTCGTAAACTTAAGGTCGCTGCTAATTAGCACACCCAAGTCCTTTTCTAAATCAGTCACCTCGATATTACTGCCCAACATCGAGTAGTCCGACTTGGGAATGGCGTAGCCAATGTGCATCACTTTGCATTTACCCAAGTTAAACGGCATTTGCCATTTTTCGGACCACTCTCCTATCCTACCTAGGTCCGCACGCAGTTCCTCGATCGCTTCGGGCGTCCCAACATTGGCCCCAAGCTTGGTGTCATCAGCGAATTTGGCGATCCGACTGACGATGCCACCGTCGATATCATTTATGTAAATGGTAAACAACAGCGGCCCCAAAACGGAACCCTGAGGAACCCCACTAGTGACCGAGGCCCAACCCGAACTAGCCCCTTTAATTACCACCCTCTGCCGCCTATTCCTCAGCCAGTTTTCAATCCACCTACCTACTTCCCCACCGATACCCAGAGAGAGAGAGAGAGAGAGAGTGAGAGAGAGAGAGAGTTACAAGGAGTTACAAGGAAAAGAAGTACCTCAAAAGGCCTTGCGGCCCATACCGAGGAGGTACCAATGGCAACGGGTGCCAGGGAAAATTTTGTCTTTCAACTATCCTAGCAGTAGTAGAAAACTGGATAGAAAAGTAGAAGGCTCTCTCCCCACCCTCCGCTCCCTCCCTGCCAGAGGCAGGTACGGAAAAAGGTTGAAGAAAATACCTTGACCCTGGAAAAGTAGCCAAGGAAATTTTACAGGAAAGTGGAGAATATATAAATAGCTCTATATTTAGCTTGCTCACAGAGACACCGAGCAAGCGAACTCCTGCAGAGTTTTCTGCGGTTTTAATACTTTGTCTAGCCTATTTTTAAACAGATTTACACTTTGACTGGAAACAACCTCTGAGGGAAGTTGGTTCCAGATATTAACTATTTTATAGGAAAAGAGAGAGAGAGAGAGAGAGAGTTACAAGGAGTTACAAGGAAAAGAAGTACCTCAAAAGGCCTTGCGGCCCATACCGAGGAGGTACCAATGGCAACGGGTGCCAGGGAAAATTTTGTCTTTCAACTATCCTAGCAGTAGTAGAAAACTGGATAGAAAAGTAGAAGGCTCTCCCCACCCTCCGCTCCCTCCCTGCCAGAGGCAGGTACGGAAAAAGGTTGAAGAAAATACCTTGACCCTGGAAAAGTAGCCAAGGAAATTTTACAGGAAAGTGGAGAATATATAAATAGCTCTATATTTAGCTTGCTCACAGAGACACCGAGCAAGCGAACTCCTGCAGAGTTTTCTGAGGTTTTAATCTTAAACTATGAGTGTGTTCAGTACTTTGTCTAGCCTATTTTTAAACAGATTTACACTTTGACTGGAAACAACCTCTGAGGGAAGTTGGTTCCAGATATTAACTATTTTATAGGAAAAGAAATTTCCGAAGACTGAGGTCCTAAATGTCTTTACACACTCAAATAGTGTGCAAGATTTCGTCTAACCTTTTCTTGAACTGATCCACAGAGGAACTGTTCACAACTTCCGAAGGTAACCTGTTCCATGTGTCACAGATCTTATACATAAAGTAATTACCACACACACTAGTCCTAAACCGTTTCAAATCCAACTTCCAACCATTGTTGCGAGTTGGGTTATCATTTAAACTAAACATACTTCTAAAATCGACATCGTTGAACCCTCGTAAGAGCTTGAAAACCTCGATCAGTTGACCGCGCAGCCTCCGAGTTTCAAGCGAAAACAAGTTCAGGGCGCGTAACCGTCGATTGTAGCCCATATGCCTAACGGAAGGGATTAACTTTGTGGCCCTCGCCTGCACTCGCTCCAGCCTCTCAATATCTTTCCTGCGGGTGGGCAACCAGAACTGCACAGCATACTCCAGGTACGGCCGAACAAGGGAATTGTACAGTGAGAGCACAATCTCCTTGTTCCGAAACTGAAATTGCCTCCTGATATAACCCAATAGTTTCTGGGCTTTCTTTTCCACCTCTACACACTGTTTCGTAAACTTAAGGTCGCTGCTAATTAGCACACCCAAGTCCTTTTCTAAATCAGTCACCTCGATATTACTACCCAACATCGAGTAGTCCGACTTGGGATTGGCGTAGCAAATGTGCATCACTTTGCATTTACCCAAGTTAAACGGCATTTGCCATTTTTCGGACCACTCTCCTATCCTACCTAGGCCCGCACGCAGTTCCTCGATCGCTTCGGGCGTCCCAACATTGGCCCCAAGCTTGGTGTCATCAGCGAATTTGGCGATCCGACTGACGATGCCACCGTCGATATCATTTATGTAAATGGTAAACAACAGTGGCCCCAAAACGGAACCCTGAGGAACCCCACTAGTGACCGAGGCCCAACCCGAACTAGAGAGAGAGAGAGAGAGAGAGAGAGAGAGAGAGAGAATATAAATAAATATATATATATATATATGAGATTCTCTGTGAAATGGGACAACACTGGAATTTCTACACTTCATGGTTGACTTTTAATAACAGCCAAAAATTGTACAGATAATTCTCGGACACCCGATATATATATATATATGTGTGTGTGTATATATATATATATATATATATATAATATATATACAACTGCAAAGAACACGCAGTATAAATAACGTAAAGAACGACGCTTGTATAGGAGATATTCCGCGCAAGACGAGAAAGAGAGAACGAAACAAATGAAAAAATGAGGTAACCACCTGGGAATCGAACCCGGGATCTTCCGATTGCCGGTCAGACGCGATACCATTACACCATGGGCCTCACTCTTCCAAATGCCGTAATTCTTCTACATACTCGCAGAAACCAATGCCCCAAGGGGGCACCTCCCGCATGCCGTAACATTATATACATTCAACTGCAAAGAACACGCAGTATAAATAACGTAAAGAACGACGCTTGTATAGGAGATATTCCGCGCAAGACGAGAGAGAGAGAACGAAACAAATGAAAAAATGAGGTAACCACCTGGGAATCGAACCCGGGATCTTCCGATTGCCGGTCAGACGCGATACCATTACACCATGGGCCTCACTCTTCCAAATGCCGTAATTCTTCTACATACTCGCAGAAACCAATGCCCCAAGGGGGCACCTCCCGCATGCCGTAACATTATATACATTCAACTGCAAAGAACACATATATATATATGTGTATATATATATACAGTATATATATACACACTTTAACAGCTGATAGCTCAATTGATGTTTCTTTCTTTCCAAGTTAAACCCATTAGAATTAATAATGGCAGTCAGACTAAGCTTTGAACAAAGGAAATTCATTCTAAAATGCTACTGGAAGTGTGAAAACGCAGTTGAAGTGCAAAGACAGTTTAGGAGGGAGTTTCAAACAGATCCACCAACGCGACTTACCATCACTCGAATTAGAGATAAGTTTGAAGCCGATGGAACTGTTCAGAATGTCCCAAGAAGCGTTCCGGAAGACCACGGACATCGACAAGCCCCACAAAGCAAGAAGAGTACTGGAAACGTATCACCAAAGTCCAAGAAAATCTGTGCGGCAAGCGAGTCGTGAGGTAGGAATTTCAGAATCGTCTGTCCAACGCATTTTGAAGCGCTGTCAATGGAAAAGTTACATTCCAAGATTAGTCCATGCTATTAATGAAGATGATCCGGACCGAAGAGTGGAGTATTGCGAGTGGTACTTGGCACGATGTGGATGTGGATTGGACGAAGGGGTTTCGTAGAATACCCTCCGCGTTCACCAGACCTCACACCACTAGACTTTTTTTTTATGGGGATACTTAAAAGACAAAGTCTACGCTATAAAACCTGCAACAGTCGCTGAATTGAGAGCAGCCATTGAACGAGAATGCACACAAATACCAAACGAAATGTTTCGTGATGTTTGCGATTCCATTGCTTCGCGTTATCAGCAGTGCCTGGACCAGAAACGGACGTCGGTTTGAAAACAGGCGTTGACAAAACAATTAAATAATGTCTGTAGATTCTATTACATTTTGAAAATGAAATGTATTTAATAAACACTGCCTTTATATTATTTAAAGTGTGTATACATTTTTTTTGGACGCCCCT
>JAJOZX010010994.1:0-125404 GCA_023014485.1 Bathynomus jamesi
AGAGCAATCCCTCGGGAGCAAAATGGAACGGCCCCTTCGAAATGGCGGACAAACACAAAGGTCATAATCCACTTATGAGGGGAAGGACAATCAAATCCCTCCCAAACCCCAAACTGGTAAAAGCAATCCAAAATTTAGACATTGCACGCAGAGGGACATTCCCTCTTTCTAAGGGGTACTATCTTTCCCCTGAGAGAAATGCATCCGAGATGAAACATTTAACTTTACTAAGTTGCCCGTCTAAATGTGCAATGTCCCAAAATGTGTACTCAATGTGAAATACATTGAATCTCTTTTTCCAATAAGAAAAACATTTTTTTTTATGGAATCATCTCATAAATGTTCACAAATGTTCAAAATGTTAAAATGTTCACCATTCAGTTCAAAGCACTTTAATGTAATTAATGAATTTGTGTAATTCCCTTTGGGTAGAGACTTTCGGACATCCTACGCGGTTGTCTCGTTTTATAAAAACTTTTTCGCTATATCCACGTACTAATAGGCATCTACTATCGTCTACCTACTCCATTACCCATATATATATATATATATATATATATATTCAGAGTATCCCCCAAGTCCGGCGTCATAAGAAAATTTTATTTAAAATAAATTTCCTTTGAGACCGGACTCATGGGACACCCTGTACATACGTTATTCCCTTGTTTTCCCCTCTTTTCCTCTCCTTTCAAACAAATTTCGGACATGTAAAATAAAATACGAAATGCCCTATACATTTTTATTCATATTATACATCTATACCATACCCATACATTCGCTATTCATACCCATTTGAAAGGATTACTCAATTTCTATATTTCTATTTCTATAACTAAATGCGGATCTTTTTTTTTTTCTTTTTTTCTGTTTCGTTCCTGACAAAACAAAATAACCTTTTTCTGGTACTTCATTCAGGTAAGCCATTATAATTAATAATTTTTTTACGACGATCAACCAGGTAAATACAAAACCTTTCCTCTGCAGTTCGTCTGCAGTAATTTAGGGGTATCCTATTATGTATAAATATGCCGCAAGTATTCGCTTTTATTGACGATGTGTATATATTTTTGTGTGTGTATGTGTGTGTGTCTCTCTCTCTCTCTCTCTCTCTCTCTCTCTCTCTCTCTCTCTATATATATATATATATATATATATATATATATATATAAATAAACCACGTCATGGTTCCACGAACCATGTTTATTTGTTTATTTATTTACTAATGTATTATTATTATTATTAATATTATTATTACTATTATTATTTTTTTTAAATATGAAATATTGGTTACTAAATTAAGGATCTGTATTATTTTTCAGATTTATTTAGATTTTCCAAAATATTTTTTTCTCATTTTTGTTTAGATAATATACTGCACATGCGCAAAATGCAATTTCTTCTTCTTCTTCTTCTTCTTCTTCTTCTTCTTCCCCTTCTTCTTCCCCTTCTTCTTCTCCTTCTTCTTCTTTTTCTTCTCATTAAATTAACCGGAAATGTAAAGAAAAAAATTGCTAAACCCGTTGAAAATCGCTTGGAATCTTCTTTACTTTAACACATTCCTATACACGACTTGAAACAGGTAATTCAAATTTATTTCCAGTAAGCGCCTTTTAAAAGTCTAAAAAAAATAATAAAAAAAATTAATGAAGGATTTTAATTTCATAGAATTTAAAAAGGTTTACAAATACGCAAAAGAAATTTCAAACTTTGTAATGTGTGTGTGAAAGGAACGTTGAAGCTGCTTTCCTAAACACACACACACACACACACACACACACACACACACACATTACGATGGAACATTGATTGCTGTTACTTCTCGCGACTTATTTATAACTTCAAAAAAGATTTTCACAAGTTTTGATGATAGGAACGCACTGTGAACAAATTTTAATTGCAGTTTCTACTCTAGCGCTCTACTAGTGCCAAAAATTTATATATATATATATATGTATATATATATATATATATTATATATTTTTTTTTTTAGCTGCAAACAACACAGTATAATTAATGTAAAGAACGACGCTTGTGTAGAAGAGCGTCCGCACAAGATGAAGAGAAAGAACGAACAAATGAAAAATGAGGCACCTCCCTGGTGCTCGTATGTAGGAGAATTACTTCTGACTAATCGGGGACCTTGGTGTAGTGGTTAGCATGTCCGACAGGCAATTGGATGATCCCGGGTTCGGTTCCTGGGAGGTGCCTCATTTTTCATTTGTTCGTTCTTTCTCCTCATCTTGTGCAGACGCTTTTCTACACAAGTGTCGTTCTTTACATATATATATATATAATATATATATATATACTTAGTTTACACACAGACACATACATACGCATACACATTACACATACACATAGTATTAGCCATCTTTATTCAAAATGGCGTCCTATAATCTCGAACATAACGTACTCATTGTTAAAATATTCGATTCTAGTTGAAATTCTTGCTGAAAAGACATCACATAGAGCATGTTTTGCACTAGGGGGGCTAATTCCCCACGTGAAGAGAAGGTACAGTAAAAATTTCATATTTTATTTCAGTTAATAAAAAAATAAAACTTTTAAAGTGTCAGATATATATATATATATATATATATATATATATATATATATATATATATATATACACACGCATTTTAAATGCAACTTTTATGTGCTAAAGCTGAAACTTTGTGGGTTAAAAACTTATTAATGTTTGGGAAGTCTGTTGTGAAGTTTGCAATCATCATTTTTCAGTTTGGGAAGTTATTTGTTATTATTTTAATTCTATGTTGTATATATCAACATCAGATGTTTTTCAGGTTTGTAGGAAAAGATATTTTAGAGGTCTTCAATTTGGATAATCTTATATTTCGTGATGTTATAGTAGTTAAACTATTCTGTTCTTATGTCTTAACTATAATGTATAGAAGCCTCACTACTACTACTAGTTTTACTGCTATTACTATTGTTATTGTTACTACTACTAATAATAATAATAATGATGATAATAATTTATCGAATACTTAACCAGAGGACCATTTTGCGCATTTCTGACCTAAAACTAAAGTTTTTTCTCTGTAAACCTTCATAGTGTCAGTTGGGCACCCACTTTTACAACCGAATTATGAAGTTTGTACTACACACACACACGCACACACACACACACACACATACATACTGTATCTACATATATATTTCGTACGAGACAATCGATTTTGGGAACCCCCTTTATATGCCTGGTTGGAAATCGATGCTATTCTATAAAATAATTAAAAATAAATACAACACACACACACAAATATATATATATATATAATATATATATATAGTTTTACAACTCTCAAATCTGAACTGTTAAAACGAAAGTATACGGAGTCACGCAACTAAAATCGTGTTTCTTGTCACAGTTGAACATTACATAAAATTTATTACAGGCATATAGGTTCATCTTATAATATTAAGGAAAAGGCTCCATATATATATATATATATAAGACAAAGTATTGCAATCTATTCTTTATTAACTTAGAGGTTTTTTAAAGTTAAATGTAATGATAATAATAATAAATAAATAAATAAATAAATAAATAACATTGCCTTCAAAAATTAAAAATAAAGAAAAAAGTTAAAATTAATATTAAAGGTTATATTACTTTTTTCAAGTCGAGGACAATAAACGAAGAAAAATACAAGACAATATGGATATTCACGATATATTAAAATGTAATAAAAAAAAATAAAAAGATAAAATGAAATTTTATTCCAAAGATCGGAATTCATATTAAAAGTTTCTTATCCGATGATTGAGGAATAGTTTCTGAAAAAAATGAGGTTCCTCAAGGAGGAATTTTCGCTTCCTCACCAAAAAAAAAATTTCATTCCATTGAAATCGCGGTCATTTTTGAGATGCTATTATGAGGAACAAATTAACCTCCAAAATGAAGATTTTCGCGAAATTATGTTTAATTTATCCGTTATATTAACATAATTCAGTTTATATCAATTTAGTTATCAAATTTTAGAGATTCTGTCTGTAGTTTTTTTAGAATTTAGAATTCAAAGGTCTTCATTACAGAAAAAAAAATGAATATGATCTTGAGTGCTTCTATCGAAAATAGTCACCGAGACGCCACGAGACAATTGTGGCGTCTCGGTAACTATTTTCCGAGGTGACAACAGAGGGTTGACAAAAGTAAAAAGACACCACGATCATTGTCCTCAAGAACAAAATGGCAAAGCTTATCAATACAATTCCAGATCATAAGTCAGCTTTACATAATAGAAAGGACAAAGCAACACGGTTCTAAATATTTATTCAATAAATCTGTTATTATTTAATTATTTTCATTATCAAATCATAAAACTAGGAAAAAAAAGGTTTTGGGGGTCTATCAACTCACTGAAGTTAGTGCTGCGCTGACGATAGATTATGTAACGATAGATTATGAATGTCTATTTACTTTTGCCAACCTTCTGTATAGGACGCCCCAAGCAAAAATCGTGACGTTTAGTAAACGTTTAGTAAACGTTTAAAAAACGTTAATAAGATGCTTATAATGTCCGCTAAATGTCCCATTTTTTGCTAGGCTAGTTGTCATACGGCATCTATTTATTCAGTACAAAGATCAATATACGAAAAAGTTTGAGCAACAGTAAATTAATTAAAATTATGAATAAATGAAACGTAAATAAGTCATTGAAATGTCCTCTTAAAGAATATTTATTTTCTTTACATTTTAGATGAAGTCTTTTATAACTTGCAAAAGTTAAATTTTCCAATTGACTTTCGATAACTAAACAGAGAGTAAATACCTGAAATCAATGTACTGTGTATATACACAATCTATACATACATAGTTGTGTGTTTGTGTTTTACCTACGAAATCGCGACAACCTTGAGGATGCCCACAAAGCCCGTTGCGACACGAAAAAAAGGGGGTATAATTAAGGTTAGGCTAGGTTAGGTTAGACTAGGTTAGGTAAGGTTAAATTAGATTTGGTTAGAGTTATTCGATTTTTAAAATTGGGTATGTCGCGATACAGAATTGAATATGTGAGAAAGTGTGAAAATATCGCAGTTCTGTAGGAAGGCGTATATATATATATATATATATATATATATATATATATATATATATATATATATATATATATATATGTGTGTGTGTGTGTGTGTGTGTGTGTAGTTGATAAACAATGAGAATTAAATAGAAATTTGGGAAACAAACAGAAACTAAATCCATCCCAGAAAGAAAGCACCCAAACAAACCAAGAAAAAAACACAAAACAACACCCTGCAAAAAGAGAAATATAAAGATTGGTAAACAACAACAACACCAACCAACCACACACACACACACAGAGAGAGAGAGAGAGAGAGAGAGAGAGAGAGAGTTTCCAGTCCTTCCAGCTGTGGCGAAAGATACCATAATCATTCTCATTTGAAATAGAAATAAAAGAATTTTGATTAAGTCTGGGAAAGGATTCATTATACGCCAAGAAAGAAATTCCATTACTTTCTCACTCATGACGTAATGATATTGGAATTAAATAATCCGAGTTATTTCATCATATTTTTCGTTAGAATATAAAGTATTTTGAAGAATTATTTATATAATTTCGTCCTATGACAAAGGGCATTACAGTAGTAATCAGGTATAAATTTGGCAAAACCCTTTTTTGATGCCATACCTTATTACGGTAAGTCATTCAGTTTGTTGATACTGTAATATTCATTTATGGGGGAGGGACAGAAATTGGGTACAGCGCTTAGGTCAGACGAATGTGGCCCTTTGTGCTAACTCCGGGATTATTATTATTGTTATTATTAGCACCATTGGGATCTCGGCCTCAGTTTCTTCCCTTCGCTTATAGGGAAACCGTGTTATACCCACTGACCACGGGCACTCCCTCCATACATCAGAGTTAAACAAAAATACCTATGCAAATCAGCATTCTAAGTAAACTGTTTACAGAGAGTTGACAAAAGTAAATAGACACCTTCAGTTTTCCCATAGTTTTAGAGTTGATAATAAAAGTCAATAAATAATAACAGATTTATTGAATTAATATATTTAGAATTGTGTCGTTTACCCCAGTTGTATTATGTAAAGCTGACTCACGTTCCGGCATTCCATTGATGAGCTTTACAATTTGTTTTTGATGACAATTTTCGTGGTGTCTATTTACTTTTGTCAACCCTCTGTATACGCGTCCTTTCGTTAAGGGTGTATGACATCAGAATGAAGTCAGTCACTTCAGCGATCGATCGATCGAGCGTTTCTCAAATTAGGTTTAAGTTTATTTAACTTTGTAATTGATTTTCAAATAAACTGCAAAAGGGGCGCTTCTGGATTTCTACGACAAAAACCAAAGGTCTTTGGTGAATATTGGTATCTTATTCAACTGTCGCGCAATTTTGTAACTCTCTCTCTCTCCTCTTCTCTCTCTCTCTCTCTCTCTCTCTCTCTCTTCTGTATAAAATATGCAACTTTTCATCTCACTTCCACTTAAGTTGTGATACGTCTGTCTTGAGCGTTGTTGGTAATATACTGTGTATATATATATATATAAATATATACAGGGTGTCCCGTAAGTCTGGACCCATAGGGAAAAATAATAAAATTACAAAATAGTCCAAAAATTTATTACATAATCTGTTCAAAGTGTCCGCCGTTGTGTCGCACACATAGTTGAAGACGCAATCTCCACTGCGACAGCACTTTCTGAATTACAGTCGCAGAAATTTCTTGACACGCCTCCACAATGCGTGCTTTAAGGTGGAAAATGTTCTGAAGTTTGACCTCGTACACTTTGGCTTTCAAGTGGCCCCACAAATAAAAATCATAATAAAAAATAATAAAAAAATAATAATAATAAAATAATAATAATAACATAATAAAAAATATATTATAAATCCCTATGGGTCCAGACTTACGGACCCTGTAGATATATATATATATATAGTTTATTTTCAGAGTTCTGCAATAAAGGATTCTGCAATAAATTATCAAGAGTTACACAATATTCAAAACAGCATCTTCTGCCATCCCATTATATTTGACTGTCCTCTTCCAATGAAGACGTGAAATTCGGAAGAGAGAACTACAATTTTATATATATATATATATATATATATATATATATATATATATATATATATATATATATATATATATATATATATATATATATATATATATATATATATATATATATATATATAATTCTCTCCAATATCGAGCCAGGTTTAGAGGTGGAGTCACTAGCCCTACCTTCTTGTGAAGAGAAACCGACGCGTGAATCCCCTTGACAAGTTGACAGGTATATATTATACTATATATATATATATATATATATATATACGAGGGTGGGCTGAACAGTAATGCCTCCACTCAAATAAATTTTAAACGGGTTGAAGGATTTTATCGAAACAAAAGCAGATCTGTACCTTAGAGTTTATTCTTCAAAACGATACATTTACTTTTTCTATAAAATCATCCTCTACCTCCATACATTTACGCCAACGATAAATGAGTTTTTGAAGTCCATCCCGGCAAAACTCGGAGCTTTGACTACGAAACCAAAACTTCACAGCGGCCTTAACAACTTTGTCAGACTCGCAGCGATTTCCACGGAGATATTCTTTAAGTTTAGAAAAGAGGTGAAAATCGCATGGCGCTAAATCGGGGCTATATGGTGGATGTGGCAAGACGGTGAATTGCGGATCCTCAATTGCTTCTCGTGTTTGAACACTGGTGTGAGGCCGTGCGTTGTCATGGTGAACAATGACTGCGTTTTTGTGGGTGCAAACCCTCCTGATCCGTTTTTTCAACTTCTTCAGAGTTTCAGTGTAACGTACGGAGTTGATTGCTGTCCCTCTTTCCGTAGTCTTCGAGACAACACCACTGATATCCAAAAAAACAGTTATCATCACTTTTCCAACCGATTTTTTAACTTTGAATTTTTGTGCCGATATTCCATGGGTTGCTGTTTATTTTCAGGGTCATAATGGTGGACCCACGTCTTGTCTCCTGTCACGATGCTGTGCAGAAATTCATCTTCATTTTCGAAGAGCTGCAGATTTTCTTGGCAAATGCGTAGTCTCTCAGTTTTCATCTCGGCAGTGAGCATGCGAGGCACCCATCTGGCGCAGACCTTTCGGTAACCGAGAATACTGATAATGTGTGTCACTCGCTCTTTGGAGATATCGAGCATTGCAGCAATTTCATTTTGTTTAATGCGACGATTTCCACGAATCAATTCGTCAACGTAATTCCGATGAGACTCGTCGGTTGCCATTACAGGCCTTCCACTTCGCGGTTTGCCTCACAAATCTTCTTACCCTGCTTCTCCTTCTTTACACTGCCTCGTCCAACGTCGAACGGTACTCACATTAACACATTGTTTGCTGTACACAGCTTGCATTCGCCGATGAATGTCTATGGGACAAAAATTCAATTACGGCACGTTGCTTGAAGCAAACGTCTTTACTCCTTCCATTGTAATCAATACTGAACCAACGTGTGGAATACGTCTAGGCTATAACACAAAACCGGTTTTATTTGGTTACCTCTACACAATCTAGAATGGGGTGGAGATATCAAGTTACAAATATATATATATATATATATATACTACCAAATCTTTTGGGACAAGTTTCTCGCTACCAGTAACTGAATGCTTCCGATACAATTTCTTGTTTAGAGAGTAGCACTTTAGTTGAAAGCTATAATAAGCTAGTCTGCTACCTGTTACAGTTAGTATTCATTAGTACGGCAAATGGATCGAAGCTGACGAAGTTTGTATGTGGAAAGATAGTTGGATAATACACGCAGGTATGACTGTAAGATTGTAATGATTTTAAAGCCCCTCAAGTCAACTCCAGGGGAAATATCACGTAAACGTGAAAGACTGGGAGCATTCTAGTGTGAAGCCCAGTCCAAGCAGGGCAAAAATTCTGACAAACCATGCTCGCAAACGTTGATACGTGTGGTGAAGAAAGATCGGATATGTAGCTTAAAACCCATCAGGAATGTGCAGTACGTGTTCTTCGGCAAGTGTGACTACTTTACGTAGGGAACGACATGCAGCAGGATCCTATGGAAAGTCAGCTGCCCACAAGCTAAGCGACAACTACAATGATGCAAAACTTATCGAAACTGGGGAATAGAACAGCTAAATGTGTCCAGTAAAGTGGTGAGTCCGAATACACATTGTTTACATCCGACGGCAGAGTCTCTGTGTGGCAACGCGGAAAATGCTTCGTTCTCTCGACTTTTGGAGGTCACATGGTCTGGACTTGAGTCATTAGCGACTGTGAAAGATACAATAACTGTCAAGGTGTATTGTGACATTTGGATAATAGTGCACAATTGATAGTAGTTTATGGTGAAGCCCCGTACCTGTTCCAAACACGACAACACCTCTGGCCACAAAGCAGAATAACACTGACATGTTATGGGCTAATATATATATATATATATATATATATATATATATATATATATATATATTATATATTATATATATAATATATATCTATATATATATATATATATATATATATATATATATATATATAAATAAACTTAAATTAATTTGTATGAAAGGAATTTTTAAATATTTTTTTCATGAAACACGAAAATTATTTCATTCTTGACGAAGCATCTTTCCGTTCATATACCCATTTCGGGTACATGGTATTATGCTACACTGCGTTCGCACGTATTAAGCAGATTACATTTTCTCCAATGTTTTCAAAAGTGTTTCCCCGATTTCAATGAAATTTGCAGCAAATAATCACTATATATAGCAGCATTGATGGTAGTCATTTCGATAAAATATTTTGATAATTAAAATAATTATCTCATTTTATTGAAAAATATCTAAAATATTGTGTTCCAAATTATTAAGCAAGTATTCTAGTTATGGATCTAAATGGTGAAAATGGGTAAGGAGTTAACACTAACTGAGAAAAGAAAAATAGTCAAGTTACTCGCTGAAAATATAAAATCTATTGAAATTGCGAAGCAGTTTGGCAGAGCTTATCGAACTGTAAACAAGTTTGTAGAGGAGGGTACCAAACTGAGGCAGCGAAGTGATAAAGGAGCTATAGGAAAAGTGACAAGGCGGCAGATATCTGTAATCAAGCGCAAATTGCAAAGCATCCATTGTCCTCAAGTAAAGAGGTTTTTGAGCAGGCTGGCAAACATAATGTACCAAGAACATCTCGATGTGGAATCCTCCAAACAATTGGCAAGACGTGTAAACCTACGATTCAGTCACCATTAACACCCAGGTACAAGAAGCAGCGTGTTGAATGGGCGCGTCAGTACGTGAAAACAGATTTTAATACTGTATTGTTCACCGATGAATGAAAAGCAACCCTTGAGGGACTTGATGTTTGGTCAAGAAGATGGATTGCTGAGAGCCAATTTCTACCATCGGGATTAAGACGCCAACAAGGTGGAGGTAGTGTCATGTTTTGGGCAGGATTGATAGGCAATGAAGTAGCTGTCCCATACAGAGTGCCTGATGGTGTAAAAATGAATGTCCAGTCTTACACAAACTCTCTAAAAGAAAACCTCATTCCATAGTAGAGATTGACCCTTAGCAATCCATCTTCTTGACCAACCATCAGATCCCTCAAGGGTTGCTCTTCATTCATCGGTTAACAATACAGTATTAAAATCTGTTTTCACGTACTGACGCGCCCATTCAACACGCTGCTTCTTGTACCTGGGTGTTAATGGTGACTGAATCGTAGGTTTACACGTCTTGCCAATTGTTTGGAGGATTCCACATCGAGATGTTCTTGGTACATTATGTGTGCCAGCCTGCTCAAAAACCTCTTTACTTGAGGACAATGGATGCTTTGCAATTCACGCTTGATTACAGATATCTGCCGCCTTGTCACTTTTCTTATAGCTCCTTTATCACTTCGCTGCCTCAGTTTGGTACCCTCCGCTACAAACTTGTTTACAGTTAGTGTTAAATCCTTCTTCTTACCCATTTTCACCATTTAGATCCGTAAATAGAATACTTGCTTAATAATTCGGAACACAATATTTTACATATTTTTCAATAAAATGAGATAATTATTTTAATTATCAAAATATTTTATCGAAATAACTACCATCAATGCTGCTATATATAGTGATTATTTGCTACAAATTTCATTGAAATTGGGGAAAATCTTTTGAAAACATTGGAGAAAATGTAATCTGCTTAATACGTGCGAACGCAGTGTAAATATGTTGAGGGTCAATGTACTGACAAGACATCCGTCTTTCGTATGTAGCTGATCACTCCTGGAAGATAAACAATGCTTTGATTTATCGTCTTTAAGGTAGGATGAGAGTGAAGAGTAACTCCCTCCTTCATCAAATTCCTCAACTGCAGAGAGATGCCGAAGAACGGTTAATCATTTTAGGGATTTATCCATTACTCTAGTACGGTAATTTTATTAGCTTTGCTCGATAAGCACTCAGGGTGCTATTGTAAATTCTATGTGTATGGATCATTCGGAGCAGAATTCACCACAATTTTGTCTATCCCCTTTTAATATTACATAAATGGGCTTCCTTTACATAACCAATCATTTAGATCAATGCTTCTAAATGCTGTAGTATGCATACGTCTGTGTAGGCCTATGGATTGTTTGTTTTTAAGTTTGTGCATCCTATTATCAATAATGATTATGCTTTCTTTATGTTTTGACTCTTTGTATATTATATATCTTTGTCTGTGAAGTTGTGTAAAGGTGTGTGTGTGTGTGTGTGTGTGTGTGTGTGTGTGTGTAAAGTTGAATTCATAAGTTTACTTATGCTGTTATCATTGTTTTGATTATGTTTTGCTAATACTGTAATGTAGCTTTATTTTCCGTGTTATTATACAATTATAAGCAAATAAACAGGATCACCTGAAGATCAGGGCCCCCAGCCTTCTTTAGTTAGCTTTATAAGACTAACTAACGAAAATACCACGACCTAACCTAACCAATCGTCAAGGGCGTACAGTTGACCTAACGATTGGTTAGGTTAGGTCGTGATATTTTCATTAGTTAGCCTTATAAGCATAACTAAAGAAGGCTGGGGGCCCTGATCTTCAGGTGATCCAATAAACAACTTATTAAAACGTATTCCTCGACTAAGGTTGTTCACGTTATCGTCAATCCGTCTATTTTTACTAAGACATTACTGTATAAAGCTATTAGAGACGTATGACGTGGTGAGGTATAAACCCTTAGTCAAGTGGTTCCCAGTTGCCAGTCCGCGATATGTCATAGCTAGTTTTTGCCGGTTAATATTGTGTTTAAGAAGTTTAAGAACCCCCTGATTTAAATAAATACCCACAAGTATATAAAAGAATTGTGAAGGGCATTCATAAATATTCACAAAGACAAAAACTTGTAGACTCAATCGATAAACATCCACAGGGAAAAAGTTATTGCCAAGTTTGTCGATAAATACCAACCAGGACAAAAGAAGTTATGATGTTTATCAATAACTACCCACAAGGAAAAACAAAGGGAATAGTGAAGTTCATCGCAAAATACCCTTAAAGAAAAGAAAACAAATAATGGAATTCATCATGCATATCACAAACATTCATATAACCCCCTAAAGTGATCGACTATTCCTAGGCAACTCTCTTCAGTTGAGGAATTTGATCTTGCCTTAACCTGAAAACTAAAAAAATAAATGAACAATGTATATTTCTACCGATATTAATAAAACAAACATAATTATTAATAAAAAACGTAATTATTAATAAAACAAATGTAATTATTAATAAAAAACGTAATTATTAATAAAACAAACGTAATTATTAATAAAACAAATATAATTATTAATAAAAAACGTAATTATTAATAAAACAAATGTAATTATTAATAAAAAAATAATTATTAATAAAACAAACGTAATTATTAATAAAAAGCGTAATTATTAATACAAAAACGTAATTATTAATAAAAACGTAATTATCAATAAAAAAACGTAATTAGTAATAAAACAAACGTAATTATTAATAAAAAACGTAATTATTAATAAAACAAACGTAATTATTAATAAAAAAGTAATTAGTAATAAAACAAACGTAATTAGTAATAAAAAAGTAATTAATAATAAAACAAACGCAATTAGTAATAAAAAAGTAATTATTAATAAAACAAACGTAATTATTAATAAAAAAGTAATTAGTAATAAAAAAAACGTAATTATTAATAAAAAACGTAATTATTAATAAAACAAACGTAAAGAAATTTTATATTTATTTACTAGAAGAACATTTTATATAACTTATCACCGCATAATGAGATGTGTCCTATAATTACATTAACACAATCGGCTTCAAAAAAATAAAATTATATATATATATATATATATATATATATATATATATATATATATAAAATATTTTTTCTTTTCTTTCAGGATGAAAAACACTTTTCCAATATCATAGAAGCTGAAATTGGAGCCTTCAGGATAGAAAGTAAGTAAAATTCGTTTGCATTATACTTAAAGGCTTTCACCCCCTTTTCTTCTTCAAGTGCTTCGAGCCCCTTCTCAAATTCAGGAAGATCTCCTTCTTTTATTCAAAATAAATTTAAAGTATTTATTGCTATAGTGTTCACTAAATACTAGTGAAGTACAGTGGCCACAAAGTCCTTTTGCAGTGAAATTACAGCGTCTGTACGTTGCCCTCCTTTGTTTTACATGCAAACGACTTTTTATGGCCACCCTGTATAAAGTTTTCTATGACATAAAAATCTTAAACTGTTTGGTTGCGTATTGCGTGTTAAACTACGTTAAGGAAAGATTCCTCTCAGAATCAGGTTCCAAATTGGGGACTGCATAGACACTAACCAGGAACTGACCTTGATAGAGAAAGAACGAGATGGTCTAATATGCAGTACTACTCAAACTACTTGGCCCTAACTTACACCCCCTGCTACAAGAAAACATAATTTACTATTCATTAATAAATAATAATGGAGGAGGTAAAATTAACCGCTGCCTTCCTCGATCTCTCTCTCTCTCTCTCTCTCTCTCTCTCCTCTCTCTCTCTCTCTCTCTCTCTCTCTCTCTCTCTCTCTCTTGTTTGAAGCCATTACCCATTTTCTATTGCGCCCATTTTTAGCATCGAAACTTTTCATGCAGCATAAACTTGGGAGTCCCCCCACCCACCCCACCCCCCAAAAGTTAGAAGAACCGCTTCTTTTAAGACAAAGTTGGCAATAACTGTGGAGGGTAGTCGGGTCTAAAGCCACGCTACCGATCATTCATATAAAAATAATCGTTCATTCGATCTAAAACAGAGTAAACCAAAAACTTCAGAAAAGCAGATGAAGGAAATAGTAGACACTAATTTATTACATTATAAATATCTCCTGAGCTGTCTTAATTAATTAAATGTTTTATAACAACATCCGTAATGGCAGCCAACGCCTGTAACTCAGTGGGTCACACGGTTTCCCTATAAACGAAGCGAAGACATTGAGCTCAGGGATTCGATTCCTGACGATGCGGGTAATAGTAACACAGGAGTTAGGACAATAGGTCGCATTCGACTGGGCTGAGCGCTGTGCCAGTTTCTGACACCTCGTCACTGACTATTATCCGTAGTGACATCAAAGTTAAAAGACGCATGCGTTGAAGAGTTAAAATAAGGACCCTATTTCAGGCAATTAACGTGAAATAAATTGGGTCCTTCAGTATAGAGAGTAAGTAAAATTCGTTTGCATTATACTTAAAAGTTTTGACCCCTTTTCTTCTCCAAGGGCTTCGAGCCCCTTCTCAAATTCAGGAAAATATTCTTCACTTTGAATTTGAATTTGAAACAAATCAGGATCGACTGATGAGTTCATAAAATTTAATGACTTTGATATATGAGCCACTCCGGACCACAAGCTGCTAAGCGCCAAAATTAAAAAAGGAGAAAAATGCAGTTAAAGTTTGTCAACTTGCAAAATGCCATAACTTTTGAACCAATAACGATATTTGATTGATTTCGACCATACGTACAGGTTCACAATCTGCTCCCTGACTCACCCAAGGGATAGAGGAAGGGTGGGGGAATATAGTAGTATAAATAACTCAATTCTGACCCCACTGGCCCTTGGCAGGTTGTGGTCCGGAGCGCCTCATATCTTCATAACTAAATCTAATAAAAATAAAACATTAATAAATAGAACATATTCTAAATCCTGTAAATCTCTCTTGCTACTTTTGCATTTGAGATAACTAAAAACGTTTCCATATCTATCCGAAAAATTATATTGGCCAAAACATTTCTTTAGAATCTTCACCTATTCTAATGGACAGCTCAAATTCATTATTCTTTAATCGAAAATGCGCACAGAGCCAAAGCCTTTAAAATTTCCAATCCTTAGAGATTACATCACTTGCTCATTTCTTATTTTAATCTCAATTTTTTTTTCATTTCTTTAAAAACTCTTCGAAATTCTTCTGCTCGTGTAATTTTCTTATTATCGGATAAATGTTCCTTCCTCGATTTGCCAGTTCGGTTCCAAATCAAAAATTTCTCACGGACATTTTCGAATTTTCGAAGAACGGTTTTATTTTCAAAAACATTTCGTGCTCGAACGCATTTCCTAATAAATGTTTCTCGTAACTGTGAATTTGAAGCTTCTTTCATGTAAATTGTTAACTAGATTAACAATACACCCCTTCGGTGAACGACCTTGAAGTGCAATTTCACATTTATAAGGAATTGTAATAAAATATCTTATAATAATCATAGAAAAAGGCCACAATAAAAGAATGAAGAATTCTTTATTTATTTTTTATAAGATAAATACAAATTTATAATTTGGCATTTTTTTGTGGCATTTTAACGTAAAATAAATAATTGTTGGATTAGTTATTTTGCTTAATTTGGCACAATGCTCAGGTAAGACGATTGTGGCCCTTTACGTTAATTCCTGGATTATTATTAACTAACACCTTCGGGAATCGAACCCCTTCGCTTAGAGGAAAACATTGTTATCCACTGAGATACTAGTACTGCCTAAATATAGTTACCGGGTGGAATCAAAGGCTTTTCGTCTCATCATTTCTTCGCCTCTTACTGACTGTCTTTAATTCCTCTCTCCTCGCCACAATGTTGACTCACTCTCTCTTTATTATCGCTAAACGGACACTCTTCTTCTGAACTTTTCTAACTGCATGCCTCCTCTTTTAAGGAGAGCTTACAGTACTAGACTTTCAACACATTCTCATCCCTTTTCTGTCCAACTCTCTAATGCAAAGGTTAATCGGTATTCTCAGTCTTTCATGTACTCAACCTGTCAATTCTGGAACAACTTTCTTCAGTCCATCTTTTCCCTTGTCTATGACCGCCAATCTTTCCTTCATGCATAAAAAAACACTCTCCAGCTTCGTCACGTAATTTTGCAAAAAGAACTTTGAGCGTGCCTGAAAAACGCCTTCAATATTTAATAATCTTGCCAATTTTTATGATTTTAAGTTAATCCCTTAAACTTTAATTTTTTTTGAAGTGTGCATAATTAAGAAATCACCTTGTAGAAAATGATTTTCCATAAAATATAGCAAAACCTCTTTTAGGCCCACCCTGTAAAATCTCGTTTTCATTCTGATCCTTGCCAAAATACATTTAAATTCCAAGCATCATTTGAAGTTTAAAATAATTCTCGCAAAAGTACATCACGTTAAACCAGAAGTAAATGAACCCTAAAAGGACGACTGATACATATTGGTAACCTTTCAAATACACGCATTCATAACCCTACAAACAATTCCGGCGTTAAAGGGTTAACAGTCTGTTCTTATCTCCAAATGAATTACAGTTAGAAGTAACGATGTTAACGATAGTTTAAATTACGTTTATTATTCGCTGTTATGTTATAGAATTTCCTATACCAACTATCTATGATACCCTCAAGGCAAACTTCTCCAAGAACAATTGTTCCCATTCCCCGAGTTGAATATTCACTTTAAAAGATTTGTTATATGATATATACAATTCAGCTCATTAATTTCTCTTACATTAACATTTGGTTCAATCAATACCTGATTTTTATATCATTGAAATCTACATATGTTTCTGGTACAGTTAAAATTTACATGATCACTTATTTTACTCTTAGCAAGAACTCAATAGTACTCCTTTTAATGTTTGAGTATCACCATAGTAATCCATTCTTAATCTCTTCTTTAAGTGTCATTCTTTTGAAAGGGTTCATATTCCCTCTATTTTCGAACCACCTAAACCGTCCAGCGTCAGAACCACATATATATATCTCCCTCGCCAACTGACGCAGCTCCTTCGCCAACAAAAGCTCAATTCTTTCTGGAGTCGAAACAATGTCTTTAGGTCACTTTAAATCCTATTATATTTACATCCCCTTTTAAGAACATTTGAGATATATAATTCGTAATTCAATAGACATTCATTATGAGTTTGGTTATACGTTTTAGCTGAAACGTATAACCAGATTCATAATGAATGTCTGTCTATTGAATAATATGCTTGAAATATTACTAAATGTGAACACAAACTATATAAATCAGACTCATAATGAGTGAGTTTGCTGCAAGTTCAGATTACTCTCCTTTTGATAGAGAAAGAGAGAGAGAGAGAGAGAGAGAGAGAGAGAGAGAGAGAGAGAGAGAGAGAGAGAGAGATTCTAATCTAGATTATAAAAAGCATACACCGTAATTATTCTCACGAGCCGCGCGAGTATATTTCTTTCTTAATGTTGGTGTTAGAAAAGAGCACGCTACTTAAGCCGTTTTCTTTTTGTTCAAAACTTTACTTGAAGTCACGTTCTTTCACTGACTTCAAGTCAGATTTGTGGACGAAAGGAAAGCGGAAACTTGAATTTGTGACGTCAAACATAAACAAAACTCAGTTAGGCCTACTTCGAGGTTCATGGGCTAAAGGTTTAGCCATTCGTCTGGACACTCAATACAGGGCAGCAAAATCTTACGGTAAGTTCAGGCTTCTATCATGAATCCAGCCCCCAATAAGACTGAATAACGCCTAGAATATGTCGTAGGTTTGAGCTCGCCACAGTAACGCTAGCCTAGGCCAATATGGGCCCAAAATTGCTATGACTGAAGACAATTCTTTATTTAAGACTTATAAATGCGTTCATTAAAGGTAACATAACTATCTAATATCAATAAAATATATTGCATTTTTCATATTGGCCAAATAATGCAATAAATTCACGAAATATTTTCGATTTTACAAACAACAAATTGTTTGTTTACAAAAAAGCGACTCGAGTTTTCTTTAGCCACCTCCGGAGCTGGCTTCTGCAAAACTCAAGTCAAGTCTAATTGGGTCATGAGTTTTAGACGAAAAGAACGCGGCAGACTTGAGTTGACTTGGCTTGATTTCAAGTCAGTTCGACAAAACGAAAATGGTTTAATGGAGGATGCACTCAAAACTGACTCCCTAAGTTATATTTAAGCGTGTAAATTTTTGCTAGAAGTTAAATTTTTGAAGGGAGTCCGTTTTCATGAAAAAGGTTGGGATCTAATGGATTTAATGATTTTACAAGTCATGTTTGTTGAGTTTGTTGTAATTTTTTTTTATAAATACTGATTAATATCATGAATATATAAAATGAAACATCCTTTTAATTTTACAGATGTCAAAAAGAAGTGCGCGGCTTACGTGGGGTCGAGACTTGCGCGAATAACTAATAAAACTAGTGTCTGTCTTTGGCGAACACTTACCAGTAGTGTGGGTGCATTATCTCTAGTATTATATATATAATTTATCATTTTGAATTGAGCATTTTACATCATAAAAGTGTATATTTACGACTTGTTACAAGTTGTTTACCATCTGAAGAGGGATAAAAATGGTATTCAATGACTCGAATGATATCGGTACCATTTATATAAAAATGGAAAAAAGGCGTATAACGTTACCTTTTATATAAGAAAAAAAACACCAAAATTTATTACATTTATTTTTCTCAAAAATTAAAAATTAAAAATTCTATAGCGAACTTCCTTATTTTAAAAGTAAAAGAAAAATCATTGTCACCAACGCAACAGTGCTCACAATAATTTAACACAAAATCAGCTTATGGTTAAACCAAAATAATTTGAATAAAGTTGCACTTTCTACTGTTTCATATGTCGTAAAATCATTTTATAATAGACATATTTACCCCACGTTATCACGTATCTTATTACTGCAACTACTTTTAGGATATTTCTCCTGCCAATGAACTATTACATTATCATTATTATCATTATCATTATCATTAATAATATCATCTTAAAATAATTACAATTTCTCCCATATTTATATTGTAACTTTACAATTTCTCCCTTCCTTCTTTTTACCGGAGTATTTCGCTTTAAACGACAGAAGAGCCGGCGCCCGTGATGGTACAGTGGGTAACACTATAAGCGAAGTTTTAGATTAGGTTAGGTTAGGTTTCGCTAGATTAGGTCAGGTTAGTTTAGGTTGAGTAAGGTTAAGTTTGGTGAAGTCAGGTTAGATTAGATTCAGTAAATCTACGTTAGGTAAAGTCAGGTTAAGCTAAGTAAGGCTGCGTTTGGTAAAGTTAGGTTAGATTAGATTCGATTGAATTAGGTAAGGGTAGATCAAGTTTGGTTAGGTTAGATTAGACAGTTTTATGTTTCATCGTCGATGCAAGCAAAATTTACTTACGAGAAAAATTTCTCGACATGTCGAGAACTTATTTCGTCGGTCAAAACATTTGCCTTTCAAACGACTTCAGCACCTATTGTACTTGAAAAGGAGGTATAGATTTAACTGAAACGTTACTAATTATTGATAAATAAAATTACTGCTTGATCCTCCTTTCATATCTGTCTATCTATCTCCCTATCTATCTATCTATATATCTAACATATATATATATATATTTTTTTTTCATTTTCATATATATATATATATATATATATATATATATATATATATATATATATATATTCTAAATTTATAAATGTAAATAAATAAATAAATAAAAATAAATATCTATACACTAACTTAATGACGTCACAATGATTTAAATATATTGTTTAATTTTCAACTGCTAATTTTTTTATGTATTTGAAATTAATTAATACTTTTCATTCATGATTTGTTTATTATGATTATTATTATTATTATTAATCATAATAATTTGTAAAGCGATGTTTTTGTCCCTTTAACTAAGAGCCAGTAAAGCCTAAAGCTTAAAGGGGCTAAACTAAATAAAAATAAATAGTCCAATTTCACAATTATTTCAGGTTAAAATTATTTAACAAAAAATTTAAAGTTGCAATTATTTTATAAAGAATTGTCCATTTATATATATATATATATATATATATATATATATATATTATATATATATATGTATATTATATATATATATATATATATATATATATATATATATATATATATATACTGTGTGTATATATAAGCTGACTTTCTCATTTAAAATTTTCTAACTTCCTATTCACTGACGAAATGAATTCCTTTCAAAAATTGATTTAATTAAAATTTGGCAGACATTTCTCATTTCATTTTTTCTTTTTTTTTCTTTTTTAAAAATAGACTCAAAAATTTCTATTCTTAAAAATCTTCCAAAATTATATATATATATATATATATATATATATATATATATATATATATATATATATATAATATTATATATATATATATATATATTATATATATATATATATATATATAATATATATAATATATATAATCAGCAAAGTTAAGCGACATTGGGTCTGGGTAGTAGTTGGATGGGAGCCCGTCCTCCGCGTCCAGATTATGTAGCGACCTGTAGTTCGGATCTCACGTAAAGCTGTAGGTAGGTCCCCTCCGTCATATGACCTTAGATGTTGCGAAGGCGGTTAAACAACCCCAATCATTATTTTATTATATATATATATATATATATATATATATATATAAGGGGTTCGAAAAAACCTTAGCCCCCCCCCCCCCCATTTGCAGCTTACATGTTTACTTATATCGAAATAGTTTTTAGTGATTATAAAAATATATAAAATTCTTTATTTATTGCAGGTATTAAAATTACTCTAGCTGATAAAGTGATAATATAATGGCTTCTCAATTAATTGGTGATTCGGAGAGGCAACGTGTGATAGATCGCATACGAGCAATAACATTTCGGGAAGCTCGTGATGCTGGAGCCACCTTTATAACACGTTCATGGGTTGCCAAAAAGTTGCGAAGAAGTGAGGACTTCGTCAAAAGAAATTGGAATAAAACTTTGGATTAATGTGAAATAGATACAACCAAATCTGGGCGCCCAAATTTGCCACTCTCTCAGGAAACAAAGGCATCATTGAAAGTGGTACGCGTAAGCGGAAAAACAGCTGTGCTAAACTTTCTAGAGAGATCGAAGTGTTGAGAGGAAAGATCGTTAGTGGTGAGATCATTCGACTGTACCGTCATAGGCAAGGTTTAAAGCCTTGGCATGAACTTCCAAAGCCAAGAAAAACTCAACTTAACATCGATAACAGAATGTGGTTTGCCCATTATCTTGAAGATTGGGATGTGGATGATTTCATGCATTTAGCTGTCTCCGATGAATTTTTTTTTACGTAACACGTCGGCCTAACTACCAAAATGATCGAGTGTGGGCCACAACACCAGATGAAATCGATGACAATGAACATTATCGCGAATTATTAAAAAGTCCAGACTGTGTTGGTGTGTTTGTTTTGTTCACTGCAAAGAAGCTCATGTGGGTGCTGAAGCCAAATGGTCAGAGTTGGGATGGACAGTATTTTCGTGATATTATTCTATCCCAGCATGTCATTCCTTTTCTAAGAAACCCAAACAATGTTATGGATGTCGATCAGGTCACACTTCTGCACGATAAGGCCCCCTGCTTTAAGGCATTAGCCACTCAACAGTTGTTGCGGAACCATGAGATCGATTTCTTTGGAAATGAAGAATGGCCAGGAAATTCTCCTGACCTGAACGTCTGTGAACACATTGGATCAGTTATAAAGGACAAGATTGAATGTCTCTTGTTTCAAGAACCTGCAGCAAATCGATTTTCGAAGGATACAATGACGCAACACATTGAAACTGTTTTAGCAAATTTGCGTAACGATCAAGATCTATTCACGTCACTTTTGGCAAGCTACCCAAAGCGAATTCAGGCTGTCTTGGAAGCCAATGGCGGGAACACCAAGTTTTAATTGTTTCTCATTAAATGCAGGATTAAATTCTCTTTTGTAAGGTATGTTTAGTTTTACTGTACCTCTAATGGTTTAGGCCATGGGCGGGGGGGCTAAGGTTTATTGGAGCCCCGTATATATATATATATATATATATATATATGTATGTTGTTGTGTGTGGTGTGTGTGTGTGTGTATACTGTATATTCATGATTTATGCATCTCGATGGTGTAGCGGTTAGCATTACTGACTCCGAATGCACCGGCCCCGGGTTTGAAACACTGTGACGGCAGGCGGCACGCAGCAAACCTAGCTGTTTATCCTTCCACAGAATAAAAATTGGTTGGTAGATAAATGGCTACCGTTGGGTAGCCTTGTGGTTAAGACGTTTGGCTGCTGATCGCGAGGTCGTGAGATCGAGTCCGGGCAAGGACCTTGTAATTTCTGATTGCCCGTGGTGGGGCATAGTTCTGATTCTACGTTAAAATGTAGGTCTAAGGTGGAATGACAAGCTTTACCTTCGTCAGAATAATCAATTCCGGCAGAAGCAAAACCAAGGTTAATTGTACTTAGGGTATCCTGTGATTGCCATATAAACCAAAGTGTATATACAGTATAATGTGTCCCCCAAAATTGTCCCTACTTTTATTTACTGTTATTTTATAATGGATACACATTTTATTATTGGCGTTTCCTCTTCAGAAAGGCAATAGATTGTAGTTTATATTCCTTAAATACCTATATGTATATTGCATATACCTATACATTTCCCATCCTTTTAATAACTAATGGATATTATACAGTATAACTATTCTTTCACTATTTCATACTTAAAGCAATAACGTTTCCAGAAATTTCTACGAAAGTATGAAAACACGATATCTCTACCAACAGACTATAGCATAGTAAAGCCATAGAAGGCCTTACCAGGCTATAGTTTTTAAGGAAAGTTAAGTCTTTAGTTTTCAGCAGGATGAAGCACCTCCCCACACTGCTTGTGAAACTCGCAACTTTTTGTGGAAGCATTTTTCCAGGCATTTAATCCGCATTCATGAGCTAATGGAATAGCCCCTATACTCAGCTGACCTCACACTTCCTGACTTGTAGGGTTACATAAAAGCCAGGATATATTCTAAGATCTAAAGACCAAAGACTATCAGGTAATCAACAACATCCAGCTGAGCTATTTCCAAAAATTATGGCAGACATTTGTAAAGTTGAATGTTGTGATATTATATATATATATATATATATATATATATATATATATATATATATATATATATATATAATATATATATATATAAAATGTTGAATTTTGAATTGAGTATTTTACATCATAAAGTGTATATTTACGACTTGTTACAAGTTGTTTACCATCTGAAGAGGGATAAAAATGGTATTCAATGACTCGAATGATATCAGTGCAATTTATATAAAAATGGAAAAAAGGCGTATAACGTTATCTTTTATATAAGGAAAAAAACCAAAATTTATTACATTTATTTTCCTAAAAAATTAAAAATTAAAAATTCTATACCAAACTTCCTTAGTTTAAAAGTAAAAGAAAAATCCTTTTTCCCAACAGTACTTAAAATAATTTAACACAAAATCATGTTATGGTTGTTAAATATTAACCAAAGGTTAAATCAAAATAATTTGAATAAGGCTGCACTTTCTATTGTTTCATATGTCGTAAAATCACTTTATAATATTGTATAATAGACATATTTACCACACGTTAACATGTAATTGTAAATCGAGGAGACTGGAGACACCAATCAACCAAGGAAGTACTCCAGTAGGGGATGGTGGGACGTTAGGCAGCAGACAGTGAGTGCTGGAACTCCCGTTTCTCCTGTCACTGTTCTCTTTTGTTGATCTTTTTCAATGTCCCATCTACCCTGTGAGCAGTCTAGCATGTTCTCAAACACACACTTCTCTAAATATTCTTCACTTCACATACATGCATCTTACACACTGCCTAATCTTTTCAAACTTAAAAAAAAATAGTAACGACTTCAAGTGCCTCGGAGTCCCCTGAGGAGGGGACCATAAATGTCCCTACTTCTGGCTCCCTACCTGCCGATACCGGGAACGCAGACTCGGGCAGCGAAGCTGGTTCTGCTACTGCCTATTGGAGATGTCATGTGCCTCTGCCTGATTCACTTTTCATTAACTTTTGCAACGTTCGTAGCCTCTCCTCAAATTCCCATTTCCAATCTGTTGAATACCATCTCTCCTCCTCTAAACCTCACCTTCTCTTCTTCACTGAAACTCAGGTGTCTGGGACGAATAACCTCAACCCCTTTTCTGTACCCTCCTACTTCATTTATACCCAATTTTATTCCAAAGGTGGATGTTGCGTATATGTACGCAACGACCTAACTTGCTCTCGTATTCCTGAACCCTGGTGAACTAGCTTATAACTTTTCTATCCTGAATGACTGAGAGCAGATTGTACAGTACCCTACTCGTATCCCTGATCGCCTTGGAGGTTGGCCCAACATTCAGGATTCACTTCTCGCCACTTATCCTTCTTATTCAGTCAAACTTTTTTCTCCGTGAGACTCCTCCGACCATAATCTTGTATTTGTTTCCTGTCCTATCGTTCCAATTCGACCTTTGAATCATCCCAAGAGGAGGCTCCTTTTACACTTTGGCGCTGCTGAGTTTGAAGGCCCTAAGGCATTACTTCTTCGATTTCCCGTGAAATGATTACTGCTTCCGTGACCTTTCGGGTGCATTGAACGCATCACGGAGGTAATTCTCTCGGGCATGGATGCGTGCATCCCATATTCTATTTTTACTACTAATGCAAAAAAACTTGCTTGATTTAACTTTGTTTGCTTTAATGCTATCCGTAACAGAGAAGAGCCTTTCAGAAGGTACCGTCGTCATCCAACTCCTGACTCTTACTTAGCTTATATTTCTGCCCTGAATCATACAAAGTCTGTTCTTCGACTCGCCAAAAATTCCTTCATCAGACAAAAATGTGAAATCTAATTCTAATTCTTTTCCTCTTTCTGGCACCTAGCCAAGAACCTCTCCAACAACTTTACTTCTTCTTCTTTCCCTCCTATTTTCAATTCTGACAGCTCAGTTGCCGTCTCTTCAAATGATAAAGCTGAAATCTTCACTCAGTCTTTCGCCTCCAACTCAACCCTCGACAATTGCAGCGCTGTTCCTCCATCTCCTTCTCCCTCTGACTTAATTATGACTGAAATTAAAATCGCTTCCAAAGATGTTTTTTCTGCCCTATCTTGGCTCAACTCCAGGGAACGGTCCTGATGGTGCTCTTCCTGCTATTCTGAAACCTGTGCTTCTGTGCTGACACCATGCCTCGGTAAACTCTTTCGTCTTTGTCTTTCATGTGGTACTATTCTTTCCTGCTGGAAGTTCGCTTTCATTCGTCCTGTCCCAAAGAAGGATGACCGCTCTCAACCCTCCAACTATCGTCCAATTGCTTTGATTTCTTGCCGTACTAAAGTTTTTTATTATATCCTCAATAATAGGAAGATCTTTTCCTTTCATTTATCAATGATATATTAAGTTGCACTTCCTGTCCTATCCACTCTTATGCCGATGATTCCACTCTTCACTTCTCCACCTGCTTCATAAAGCGTTCCTCTCAACAGTCACTCCATGCTTCGCGAAGGACGGGTGTGGTACACCTGACCTCTGATCTTTCCACTCTCTCTGATTGGGGCTTCCAATGCTTCAAATGCTTGTGGCTTTCAATGTTTCCAAAAACTCAGTTTCTTTATCTGTCTACTCGTCACAATCTTCCACACGACTATCCCCTTATCTTCAACAATCACAACTCAATCCTTCTTCTTCTTCTTCTCTTAACATTCTTGGTGTTTTATTTTCTCGTGATCTTTCTTGGAAAGATCACATATACTCTCATTCTAAAACAGCTTCTAAGAAGTTACGTGTGCTGTACTGGCTCCGCGGTGTATTCACCCCCGTCTCAGTTGCTGTCTCTGTCCGCCCCTGTATGGAATGCACTTCTCATGTGTGGAGTGGCTTAACCCACACAGCTGTACTTGACCGGATGGAATCAAGGGCTTTTCGTCTCATCAACTCACCCCCTCTTACTGACTGTCTTCAATCTTTCTCTCTTCGCCGGCCCCAATGTTGTCTCACTCTCTCTTTACTATCGCTATTATAACGGACACCACTCTTCTGAACCCCATAACTGCATGCCTCCTCCTTTAATAAGAGCACGCAGTACCCGACTTTCGACTCATTCTCATTCCTTTTTTGTCCACCTTTCTAACGCAAGGGTTAATCGGTATTTTCAATCTTTCATTTACTCTACCGGTCAACTCTGGAACAATCTTCCTGAAATCCATCTTTCCCCCTGTCTGTGACTGCCAGTCTTTCAAACACAGTGTCCAGATATCTCGAAAACCTTGAACCTTGATTTTGGCTCTCTTCTTCCCCTATAAGGGTGGCGTTTTTGAGGGCGTTCGCCCTTGGTTCTTCCTAACTGTGTAAAAATATTTTATTACTGCAACTACTTTTATGGGATTTGTCTCCTGCCAATAAACTTTATCATTATTATCAATAATATTATCTTTAGATAATTAAAGTTTCTTCCATTGTGGTGTGTGTGTGTGTGTGTGTGTGTGTGTGTGTGTGTGTGTGTGTGTGTGTGTGTGTGTGTATTAACTCAACTATATTAAATATTTTTTCCTCCTGGCAATTTTGCTATGTAAAAATGATGTATACCTGATTGTAATTCATTACGCCTACTGGCTTATCTTTCATCTCCAAACACTGATACAATTCAGATGTTGCATGCAATTTAGCCCATTTTTTACAGTGGCGTAATAAAACCTCGTATTTAATTATGATAACGAGAATTTTTTTTAAAAATTTAATGTAAAAGGAAGGAAAACTGATATAATTCTCGTGCCAGCCAGTAAATTAAGGAGATTTTTCCCTATCTCCCGTTTCCAACGCTATCATTGAGCAACTCGGCCAAAGGAGTTTATTTATGAAAAGCTCAAATGTGCAGTGTTTAAAAGATACATTAATTTGTGGAAGCAAATGAGCTCGATTACGAAACAGCAGTTACTTCTTTTTGCCGCAACTTGGCGAGCAAATGCAATTAATTTGTATTGCGACAAAGGGCCATTTCTTCCTTTCCTAAGGAGTACTGACTCGTTTATCCGAGGGAAATTTCCCTTGAACGAACAATAGTGGGAATCTATTTTAGTGAATAGACCAGTTTTCCGGGCTGGTTCTCCTAATAAGAGGTGTGGACTAAGGCGAGATAATTGCTACTCCTTTGTCTCGTCACAGATTCTAAATTTGCTTAACGAACCTTCTATTTTATTAAAAATTTCATTTCAAGGCGACTGAATTTCCCTCCAAATTGATACTATGTTTCAATTCATTGAGAAAGTTTCTGCGTGTGGTTGCAGTTTTTCTCTTTCTACGAGAGTTTTAGTATCAAAGTTTCAGATTATAAGACACTCTCTCTCTCTCTCTCTCTCTCTCTAAATCTTTACCAAATTTAATTTCCAAATAAACGAACTTAATTTACGAACGAATAAAAAAGAAGAAGTAAGAAATGCACTTTTAGGTTACTTCTCTTTCATTGTCATTTTCATTCACGTTCACAATCCTTAAGTGAGAACGCAGAAAGTGAAAAATTCAGATTTGAGGAAAGAGTTACTTAATTTGAGTAAAATGTCATTCCCATTCGCACTGCAGTCAAGACGTCAAATAAGAATGGCTTCTATTCCCTAACCTAACTGAACTTAACTTAACCTAACATTAGCCTAACCAAACTTAACCTAACCTAACATTAACCTAACCAAACTTAACCTAACCTAATATTAACCTAACCAAACTTAACCTAACCTAACATTAACCTAACCAAACTTAACCTAACCTAACATTAGCCTAACCAAACTTAACCTAACCTAACATTAGCCTAACCAAGCCTAACCTAACCTAACATTAACCTAACCAAACCTAGCCTAACCTAACATTAAACTAACCAAACTTAACCTAACCTAACATTAGCCAAGCCAAACTTAACCTAACCTGGACCAAAGTGGGAAAGTTGTGAATAAGATCGAGAATATCCCGAAATGGAAATAAATCGATTTGAGAAATACTCCCTCTGAGATTCACACTTGCGAATTTCTCACTCTTGGAATGGGAATAAAATGGGAATGGCATTGATTGGAATGATACCATAGTTTCACTGCATATATATATATATATATATATATATAATATATATATATATATATATATATATATATACGCTTCGATGGCGCAGTGGTAAGCATCTCCCGGCCCCATGTTTGATCCTCGGCGATGGCAGGCGGCGTGCAAATCACTCAGCTGTTTATCTTTCCATACAAGAAAATAGTGATTGGTAGATAAATGGGCGCCCTGGGTGGACTAGTGGTTAAGACGTTGGGCTGCTGATCGGGAGGTCGTGAGATCGAATCCGGGCGAAGACTTTGTAATTTCTGACCACCCGTAGTGGGTCGTTGTTTGGAATCCACGTTAAGCTGTGGGACTAATGTTGGCAACAAGCTTGACCTTCGTCAGAATGAACAATTCGGGCGGAAGCAAAATCAAAGTTACCAAGATATGTATACAAAGGGTTGACAAATGTAAATAGACAACACGATGATTGTTATCAAGAACAAATGGCAAAGCTCATCAACAGAATGCGAGAACGTGCGTCAGCTTTTCATAATTTGAAGGGGAAAACAGCACGATTCTAAATATATTGATTCAATAAACCTGTTATTATTCATTGACTTTTATTATCAAATCAAAAACTATGGATAAACCGAATGTGTCTATTTACTTTTGTCAACCCTCTGTCTGTGTGTGTGTGTGTGTGTGTGTGTGTGTGTGTGTGTGTGTGTGTGTGTGTATATATATATATGTTTTTATACAAACATCCTAAGTATTTTATAAATATACATGGACAGTTAAACCCCGTTATCTGAAGCTCCGTATATATATATATATAGAGTGAACCAAATGTAGGTGGACAGTAAATGATAACGTTTATTTTGAGAATACATATTTAATTTTTTTGTATACTATAATACAAAATAAAATTTAAATAAATTTAGTTATAATATTTAATATAATAAAACACAAACACCATAGTTATAATGAACACCATAGTTATAATATAATATAACACAAACCGTATTCAACCTACTGTCCACCTACTTTTGGTTCACCGTGTATATATATACAGTATGTTTACTCATACTGGAATAGGTATGAAAACAGACGGGGCAGAGCTTTTTATTGTTGGTCATATTAAATGATACAGAAAAGCATGGAAGTTTTTTGAAATATTATCTTCTTCATAGTTCTTCATAGTTTTATTTTTATAGTGTAACGTAAGAAAATTTTAAATTATACTTCTAAGTGTCTTTCTTTAGACGGAACGTATTTACTGTATTTTTAGAGTGAAACATAATAGGATGATACGTTACCAAAATTCTTCATATTTGTGTAACAGTTTTTAAAATGAAACGCTCTCTCTCTCTCTCTCTCTCTCTCTCTCTCTCTCTCTCTCTCTCTCTCTCTCTCTTTATATATATATATATATATATGTTGTCCTTTCGTGTGAAAATATACGCTTTTGTCCTTCTTGAAGCTGTAAAAGCTGAAAATGGTAAGAAAAATAATTAAATTTGAAAGCATTCTCAAAGTTACCTTTTGAAGTCACCCTCATTTAAACATGTCTCTATATTTAAACATGTTTCTATATAATCTTTGATTGGCTCAAACTTTCGCTTAAAAAGAAAATGAACTTTGCAAAAATAACGACGAAGAGTAAAAAAAAAAAATCAAAGAAAAATCAAAGAAAAATCAAAACAAAAACCCCCCCAAAAAATTGAAAGAAAAAATCACACACACAAAAAAAATCAAAATGAATTCTATGAACTTCAATACCAAAGAATTTTTCAATTATGAAGTTCTCTAAATCTGAAAACGATATAAAGAATAGAGAACAAAAAAAAAAACCCCTTTATAAAAAAGAAAAACGTTTGACAAATAGCAACGAAAGAGCTGTTGTTATTTTAATATTTAGTTGTCAGATACTCCTTTTAGTTTCGTTTCAGATTTTAATTTCGGCTTCAATATTGCTTTTTTTTTTTAATTTTTACGTTTTTTTAGTTTTAAAGTTTCGTTTTTTTAATCTTGCAATTTGGTTTGTTTTGATTTAAATTTAAGGTAGATTTTTACTCTTACGACTTTGTTTCATTAAGATTCGATACATTTATAAAAGATTCGAAAATGAACGAAAGTTGTTTCAAAAACAGGTTTCTTACAGGCATAAAATGATTGTTATATCTGCTGGAAGAGGGAATCTGCGTGTATCATAAAATCTATGAAAAAAATTATGAACATATCAAAATTCAGGAAAAAAATATAATTGGTAGAAAAACCTTATTGGACATTCGATTATATTTGCTGTGTTACACTTTAGAAACATTTTACAGATGGAATTTTATGCACGTTCATTCCTACCTTGTTTAAACGTTTCGTCTGAAACGTATAAGTTATGCACATTCATTAGTAGTTTAGAATACGCTTCTGCTGAAACGTATAACTGTTCATTCATCAGTATTTTGGTCATACGTTTCGGATGAAACAAATAACCAAACTCTTAATGAATCTACATTAACTGTATTTCTAAAATGCTACTAAATTGGACACAAACTGTATAATAAAACGTCCAACATGGTTTACAGTGATGCTCTAATTATAAGTTTCTATTGAATTTCGAAATTAACTCTACTCTTGTATAGATTTCATAGTTATACAAAGGGGTGACAAAAGTAAATAGACACCGCAATCATTGTCCTTGAGAACAAATGGCAAAGCTTATCACTGGAATGCCAGAACGCGTGTCAGCTTTACATAATTTGAAGGTAAAAGCAACACGATTCTAAATATACTGATTCAATAAATTTGTTTTATTTATTCACTTTTATTATCAAATCAAAAACTATGGAAAAACCGAAGGTGTCTATTTACATTTGGCAACCTTCTGTGAATGGGACAAAAGAAGTGTTATATATATCAAAAATTTGCGCGAGACACGGTGAAAAAGTCTTGGTTAAACAACGAAATAAATGGTTAGCAAATTGTACACGATACCAAATGGTTGATTCAACTATACTTTGGTTGATCAAACTCTTCTGTAGTTGACTAACTATTTAATGTCTTATCAAAACAATAAGTATGATCAGTACAAATTTATTGCATTTGGATTAACCATATAGTAAAAAAGCCACAACCAGAGAGCTCATTTACCCACGATGAAGGTGGGGGCGGTGAGTTTGCCCTAAGGATCACCTTTAGCCTGAACATTAACAGGGTAAGCGCCCAACTTAACCCAACCCAAGAGCCAACAGGCGGAAGCGAACCAGAGCCTGACCGCTCAGAGTCCGCCAACGTAACCACTAAACCACCGGCCGGCCAAGCGTATAGTATAATTGGATTAACTCTTTTATATAGTGGACAAATATTTAGTTATAATATAAAAGGTTTTTTGATGCTAAATAGTTCTCGTTTGAAAAGGAAAAAAACAAAAGCGCGAAGCCAAAAAAAATGGAGAATCCATTAGAAGCGTCGTCTTGATTTTATTATATTATAAAAATTAAACATATTTTCTTTTTTCTTTTTAATTTTTTATTTAAAATTATTTTTAATTAAACTATTTTAAATCAAATTTTTAATTAAACATTTCGAACCATCATTTTAATTGTAAAAATTTTCAACCATATTTTTAATTAAAAATTATTGAACCACCTTTTAATTTAAAAAATTTCAGTCAGCTTTTTAATAAAAAATTTTAAACCATCTTTGTAATTATACAATTTTAAACCATCTCTTTTTAATTAAAAATTTATTTAAACCATATTTTTAATTAAAAATATTTTTAAAATATAATTTTAATTATTATTTAATTACTCCCTGTATGGAGTACGCTTCTCATGTGTCGGGTGGTTCAACCCACACAGCCGTACTTGACCGGGTACAATCAAAGGCTTTTCGTTCCATCAATTCCCCGCCTCTTACTGATTGTCTTCAATCCCTCTCTCTTCGCCGGCCCCATTGTTGCCTCACTCTCTCTTTACTATCGCCATTATAACGGACACCACTCTTCTGAACTCTCTAACTACATGCCTCCTCCTTTAATAAGGGCACGCAGTACCCCACTTTCTACACATTCTCATTCCTTTTCTGTCCAACTTTCTAACGCAACGGTTAATCTGTATTTTCAATCTTTCATATACTTAACCGGTCAACTCTGGAACAATCTTCTCAATCCATCTTTCCCCCTGTCTCTGACCTCCAATCTTTCAAACGCAGTGTCCAGACATCTCGAAAACCCTGAACTTTGATTTTGGTCTCTTCTTCTTCTTCTTGTATGAGGGGACGCTTTTGCGGACATTCGGCCTTGGCCCCTCCTTCCTGCATAAAAAATACAAACGTTTGCCTTTTTTTTACATGGGTTTTTGCCTATGTTTACTTTCAACAGCAAATACAGGGTGTACAAGAAGTCTTTATCTGCCCCTATCTTTTCACAGTATCATTATTTCTGCAAAATTGATAGGGATTTCTCGAACACCCTTACAATATATAAATTTAAAATTACTTTATATATATATATATATATATATATAATCAAAGTTTCGGAAAGAAGTTCGCCTAAAAGTATTCCATTTTTAAAAATCAAAAATAATTACTAAATCAGTATTGAGATGGGTTATGCTTTTTAATTTTTATTTGTCACCAAACAGAACAATATATTAAAAGAATATTAAAAGAATATATTAAAAGAAAAAGAAAAACAGATTACCAATTAGTAATTTTTTACGATTCTTAGAAAATTTAAATTATGAGGTGAATTTTTTTCCAAAACGGATAAACTTGCTTTCGCATTCCACATAAAATTTTAATTCCACTTTACATAGCCCTGAAAGCATTTTTATACAAAATATGAAAGTAAAAATTTTCTACCATACAAAAAAGAAAGCATTTTTATGCAAAATATGAAAGCAAAAATTTTCTACCATACAAAAAGAAAGCATTTTTATACAAAATGTGAAAGTAAAAATTTTCTACCATACAAAAAAGAAAGCATTTTTATGCAAAATATGAAAGCAAAAATTTTCTACCATACAAAAAGAAAGCATTTTTATACAAAATGTGAAAGTAAAAATTTTCTACCATACAAAAAAGAAAGCATTTTTATGCAAAATATGAAAGTAAAAATTTTCTACCATACAAAAAATGTAAAATGTGTTTTTGTGTTTCATTTTTTACAAAAATCCTGAAAAAATATTGTTAATCAGACTTGCAATGAAATATTTAGTTTTTAAGCCTCAAAATAGGCCTAATTTGTCGGTGCTGCTACCAGCCTGCCTCCTTTATTACCGTTCTCTTCATATTTTGCAAAAGTAATTTCAGGGTATATTAAGCATATTGTATTTCTTTTTATAAATTAAATTAAAGTCATAATTCTTTTTTTCAGTAATTTTTCTGGTGTGTGTGTGTGTGTGTGTGTGGTGTGTGTGTGTGTGTGTACCCGAGGTTTTTCACGTTTTAAATTAATGATGAGATTTGCTTTATTTATGGATTTTGCCTCTATAATTACGTTATAACACATAGGTACCGCTGCGCTTTTGTTTAACAGATTTACATTTTTAGCTATATATATACAGGGTGAGCGAAAAGTCCCTGTGCACCTGTCCACTTCCAACACAGTGCAGGTACAGGTTCACTACACTTCTTGCAGGTGCACAGGGACTTTTCGCTCACCCTGTATATGGAGAATTGGTTAGCTTGACTCAGATATATATATATATTTACTATAAAGATATTCAAATTTATGTTTTAATATACACTGTAAAAATGTGTTTAAAGTATAAACACCTTTTTAGACATTTCTGTGACTCCTTTCTTTTACATCGTCAAAAATGTAATCGTGTGTAAAATCTACAGTACTTACATCGAAGACATGTTAAAAAGGTGTTTATCAAAAACGACATTTTCGCTTCTAAACATCTCTCTAACCCCACTTCTCCTTATACAGTCAAAAATCCATTCATGTCTAAAAAAGTTCTGAAAATAATACTTTATAAATTTAAATTGTATGTCCCCTTCGTCATATGACCTTATTGATGTTGCTGAGGAAACTAATCAATTTCACTCACTATTCCTTTTATTAGACTTAAGTATAGCTTTAACCCTTTCACCACGGGCATAGCTTTGAAGAGAATTATATGAATTTGAATTATTGAATTCGAATTATAATACATATATCCCCCTATTTTCAACCCCAGAGAGTGGGAAAAGAGGAATATTCCTTTGGTTTATAAACTACACCCGGAGTTCAGGAAAGATTAGGAATTGGTTTATTTACCACACCCGGATCTGAGCGCAAATTGGACATGTAGTTTATATGGCACACCCGGAGCGAAAAGGTTAAGGAACTCGAAATATGTTGCAATGCATATTACTGCAAACATACATTCATTAGTAACCAAAAACTTAAGTGCGTTTATCACTTCACACTTAAGCTATCTATACATCTCGGATCACCTGAAGATCAGGGCCCCAGCCTCACTTACCAAATGATATCTTCGTTAAAACTAACGAAAATATCACCACTTAACCTAACCAATCGTCAAGGGCGTACAGTTGACCTAACCGGGCATTCAATTTAATTTATTATTATATTTGGTACTGTAAAGCAAAAACAAGAATACATGGGGACGCTGATCTTCAGGTGATCCTTCATCTCTATTAAACTTTTTTATATAAAGCTTTGTAGTATTAAATAACTAATTATGAGCCGTTATCAACTTGCTTTAAATTATTTGCCCCGGAGCTACTTCTTCCACGACAATTCCTTTAAACTACGAATTCCAACTTTCAAACAGGACAAACAGCATGCGCAAACAGAGCAATAACGGTTTATGCATATAAACATAAAAATTCTAAATGGCCATTTATCAAATTTCTAATTATTCTTTAAATATAAACATATTTTCCAAACGACCAAGAGAAAACAGTCTCAGAGCATTGAATTTAATCCATTCGCCACCAAACCCGCATATATTCATTGCTATAAACAGTGCTTGCCACGCCATGTCCGCATATATACCCCTATCATAACGTGACAGTGAAAGGGTTAAATACCTCAAAAGTGCTTACAATCACGGTGTTTAGAGTCTAGATACTTGTCATTAGGGTTTCAATGATGGTGTTTAGTAGAATGATCCTTACAGTATAATTTTTACAGTATATATATATATATATATATATATATATATATATATATATATATATATATATATATATATATAAGTTGATGTCATTATGAGCTATTGGCCAATCATATTGATGACGTCATCAACTTTCCTGCCAATTAGGATCCATGGATGATATATAATATATATATATATATAATACATTTAAACTGCAAACACGCAGTATAATTAACGTAAAGAACGACGCTTGTATAGGAGAATATTCCGCGCAAGATGAGAGCGAGAGAACGAAACAAATGAAAAAATGAGGTAACCACCCGGGAATCGAACCCGGGATCTTCCGATTGCCGGTCAGATATGATAACCATTACACCACGGGCCTCACTCAATCAAATGCCGTAATTCCTCTACATACGCGCAGAAACCAATGCCCCAAGGGGGCACCTCCCGCATGCCGTACATTATATACATTTAAACTGCAAACACGCAGTATAATTAACGTAAAGAACGACGCTTGTATAGGAGAATATTCCGCGCAAGATGAGAGCGAGAGAACGAAACAAATGAAAAAATGAGGTAACCACCCGGGAATCGAACCCGGGATCTTCCGATTGCCGGTCAGATATGATAACCATTACACCACGGGCCTCACTCAATCAAATGCCGTAATTCCTCTACATACGCGCAGAAACCAATGCCCCAAGGGGCACCTCCCGCATGCCGTACATTATATACATTTAAACTGCAAACAAGCAGTATAATTAACATCGTTCTTTACGTTAATTATACTGCGTGTTTGCAGTTTAAATGTATATAATGTACGGCATGCGAGAGGTGCCCCCTTGGGGCATTAGTTTCTGCGCGTATGTAGAGGAATTACGGCATTTGATTGAGTGAGGCCCGTGGTGTAATGGTTATCATATCTGACCGGCAATCGGAAGATCCGGGTTCGATTCCCGGGTGGTTACCTCATTTTTTCATTTGTTTCGTTCTCTCTCTCTCATCTTGCGCGAAATATTCTCCTATACAAGCGTCGTTCTTTACGATATATATATATTATATATATATATAAAAGTGACAGCTTAAGATACCACATATGCCAGAATTTTTTTAGAATTCTAAAGGTAACTATATTAAATTACTAATGCTATTTCATATTTTGAACCTCAACTGTAACCAGCGGTACTGTTGCACCTGTTGTCGGGATCACTCCGTCGGCTGAGCCGACGAAGTGCCCCTGGTCACTGTAACCTAAAAACCTAAAAAGAAAATACTTAATCTTTCTTTCTATATTAAGATTGTAGTCATTATAAGTCCAAAACAGTCAGTTAGAGTATAGACAAAAGTAAATAGACACATTCGGCTTTTCCGTAGTTTTTGATTTCATAATAAAAGTGAATAAATAATAACAGATTTATTGAATCAATATATTTAGAATTGTGTTGCTTTTCCCTTTTATTATGTAAAGCTGACACGTTCTTGAATTTCATTGATGAACTTTGCCATTTTTTTTAGAGGACAATCATCGTGGTGTCTATTTACTTTTGTTAGTCCTCTGTACATTTCGAGTACAGTACATCTCTTCAGTTAGGCAAAGTCTCGCTATTATGATACTCTTCATGCAGTTTGTCTCTTACAGTATCACGCATTAACATGGATGTGGTATAATCTCTTAGTAAATACAACACAATGATTAAGGGTCACAACATTTTGATGGTCTGAGTAAATCCGCTTCGCATAACACCAGAGTGATATTTGTTAGTGATAATACCAGTACTACTGATACATAACAACCTGTACATAACGCATTATTTGAAGAACGCATCGAGTTAACGTGACTGGAAGTTAATTTCTTAACGCGATAAAAGATCAATACTAATAAGCGTTAAAGTGTTTGTGTCAACTCACTCTGAAGACCCAACGAAGGACCTTTAACAAGTTGCAGAAGAGATGTATGAAAGAAAAGTTTCCCTAAGTAAACAGTTCTTTACAGAAAGTTTTTGCTGTCATTTTTAACCCAAAAGTACCAAATGCATTGCTGGGCTAAACAAAAACCTATGAAGTAAAAACCGATGACTATTACTTTCTTGGAGACAAGAAGAGTAGTATATACAGGGTGTCCCGAAAGTCACTCAACCCTACATTACACTCAAAATAAAACCTTCTAAATTTCGAAATTATAACTTCTTTTTGAGCTCGCATTCTAGGGAAGTTTTTCCTTCTTTTGGGTATCAAAGCTTCTTGTCAGATGATACAATAACTTCTTTTATTGATACATAACTTCTTTAGCAAGAAGAAATGGTTTTCAAAACTTCTTTTTGAGTGATATGAGACAAAAAGAAGATAATATTTCTATACAGAGAAGGTTAAGAGAAGTTTTCCGCGTAGGAAATGAAAACTATGAGTGAAGTTTTAACTCTCAGAAGGTTTTATGATACAATGGTAATGGAGAATAAGGAAGAACATACAGTAGTACCCTGCAACCAGCCAATGTTGAAGGTGACCACCATCTTCCTGGATACACATATCCACACATTTGCGCATGTTCGGCAAAACCCGTTGCAGAATATCCGGCATGATAGTGTCGAAGCACGATGAAGGCGGTAATGTTCCGCTTGAAGGTATCCATACCCCTTGGATATTTGGCGTACGCTCGTTCTTTGATGTATTCCCAAAGAAAGTAATCCGGTGGAGTTAAGCCTTTGGATCGAGGCGACCAAAGCCCCTTCTTATTATTCTCTCAGGCGAAGAGGTTTTGAATTAATTCCAACGTTTCTGTAACTATATGAGCTGGTATCCCATCTTGTTGGAACCACGCATCCCGTTGTGACAGAGCAATGAACTGCTGATTGATATCTCTGTATCGTTCAGCAATTACTTTATTACTTTTTTTGTAAAGACGAGTGGTCCAGCGAGACTGCACACTATACTCCTATTCTCTGACTATGAAGGGGTTGTTGATGGTTATGTGGATTCTCTGTAGCCTAAACCCTCGTATTCTGGCTTTTTACATACCAACCGAAGATAAAACTAGGCTTCATCGGAGAAGAAAGTTGTGTCTAAGATAGTCGGATGAGAGTTTAAACCAGTGGCAGTACTGCAACCTCTTTTTCTTGTCTAGTCCCTTCAATTCAAAAACGACTTAGATACAATAAGGATAAAATTGAAGTCTCTTGCGGGTTCTGTGAATAATACTCTTTTTTTCAATCCCATTCTCCGTGTCATCTGCAGTAAAGATTTTCTTGGCGAACGTCTAAACCGTTCCTAGCTGTAAATCATTCAATACATCTCGAGTAACCACACTCGGGCGTCTGTCCTTATTATCTATCATCTACAGAGCCAGTCCTCAAATCGCTTTACTAGTCTGGAAATTGTTTTGTTTTGGTGCGTCCACATTTTCAACTTTACGTACAAACTGTTTCACATTCTTTGAAGGATTTTGTGACAAGATACTTTTCAGCATTACACACGAGTTGATGTTTAGTGAACGGCCTAAATAAAGCTGAAACTCGTTTACTTGCTAGCATTGCTTCATCTAATTTTAAGCTTAGGCCTATTCGAAGTTAACATATCCTATGTATCGGATACCCTAGGACCTAGCTCATTCTAAACTAGGGTATATTTAAAATTGTGAGGCTACATTGCATTACCTGATCAGGAACTTATCAGTTTCCTGTTTCCAGGAAAACCTAAAACTAATACTAATACTAACCGAACCTAAACATGACGTTTTAGGCAACATATTGGGGAATACCAGTGGGCATGCATATGCAGCATTACCAGAAAGGTTAGATTAGGTTAGGTTAGGTTTTGTGTGTATCACCAATTTGACACATTCCCTGAATTTCAGTCAACTTATATTTTACCTAATTTTGGACATTGACTGTAACATTAATTAAACTTTGTCATTATTAAGTTCATTTTCACCTCACATTTTGTAAATAATGAATGAACATCACTGATGTTCACGAAACAATTTCTTAACATCTAAAAGTCTCCGATAGGAGCAGAGACAAAAATATCGGCAAAATACAGAAGCCAAATAATATTCCTCAGAAAAGCTTTTGGTAAATACTTCTTTTTCAAAGAACTCCATCAAAAGATTAACAAAGAGTAAAGAAAATAATGATTGCCTTTATTATTTATGTTATTTTAGCACGATGAGTTTGCTCTAATACTGATTATATTATATATATATATATATATATATATATATATATATTATATATATATATATGATGAATAAAACCACGAAGGAAAGGAAACACAAAATGGTGCTCAAGCGCTTTCGTCTAATGACATCCTCAGGAACACTGAAGTACATAAAAGGGTTACAGCCTATAATTATATAGGTTACAGAAAATAATAATAACACTCGTACTTTGTCAAAAAATATTTTAGTACTTCCATTTTTCCCGGGCTTTTTAGGCATTGCTAATGTACTTAAACTTTTGGATATTAATGTAGTATTTTCATATAACAATATTGTGAAAATATCATAGTAAAAAATAGCCCTACCAATAATTCAGGCATTATCTATAAAATTGGTTGTAAACAATGTGATTCCTTTTACATAGGTCAGACGGAAAAGGATTTGCACACACGTATAAAACAGCATCAATATTCCGTTAGAACAGGACAGTTGTCCAGTGCCCTTTTTGTCCATTTGTCAGAGTTATCCCACTGTATTGATTGGAATAATGCTTCAGTTTTATTCCACTCTAGCAACATTGTTAATAGAAATATTCTTGAGTCTGCCATTATCCAACTTTCAAATAACTTCAACATAAGCAAAGGTCTTTTTCAACTCGATCCTGTTGTTTTGAATTCCTTCAAAACAGATTTAGATAAGAAGAGTAGAACGCTAAATCTTTGGTAAACTTGTATGCTACTTTATTAACTTTTAATTTTCATTTTATTTTTACATACATCGAAACTTAACCATAAAAGGCAGAGTGTTAAAACCCGGGCAGATTTCCAGTATAAATTTGTATTTTTATAATTCATTTGATCTTGTGCTAAAAATCGATATTTTTTCCTTACAAATCTGTATGCCTCTCTGATAATCCTTTAATTTTTAATTTTTACTTCTCCGTTTATTGCATATATATATATATATATATATATATATATATACAGGGGTTAGACAAAATAATATGAACACCTTGATAAATGGCGGTTTTTATTCTTAATATGGAGTTGGTCCTCCTTTAGCGGCAATAACAGCTGCAATGCGTCGGGTAATTGATTCATACAGCTTTTGGACAATGGCTAGAGGAATCCTGCTGAACCATTCTTCGAGCAAACCCTGCTCCAGTTCCTCCAAAGACGCCGGCGGTGGGAATCGGCTTCTGACCTGCTGCTCCAACTGACACCACAGATGCTCGATAATGTTAAGATCCGGGGATTGTGGAAAATGTGGAGGCCAATCCAAGCGTTCTACTTCACTAACATGCTCTTCAAACCAGTTTTTAACGACCCCAGCGGTGTGGATTGGTGCATTATCATCCTGGAAGACGGCGCCGCCATTGGGAAACAGCGTTTGGACCATGGGATGGACCCGGTCAGCCAATATTGACAGATAGGCCTGGGCGTTAACCCTACCATACAGTACTACAGCTGGGCCAAGAGTATTCCACGATATTGCTGCCCAAACCATCACAGATCCGCCTCCATGCTTAACGGTTGGGGTCAGGCAGTCGGGGTCATAAGCATCTTTAGGCTGTCTCCAGACGTAAACTCGACCGGAACATGGAAATAGCGTAAAGGAGGATTCGTCGGAGTAGACTACATTCTTCCACCGGTCCATTGACCAATTCTTATGGTCATTACACCATTTTCTGCGCCGCTCAATGTTGATGTGCGAAAGGAAGGGTTTGGCAATTGCAGCCCTCCCATGGTATCCAGCTCCATGGAGCTCGCGACGTACAGTTCTGGTCGATACCGGGCTTGCAAGATGCTGGTTAAGCTCTGCAGTCACTTTTGGAGCTGTGGTCTTATGGTTCTTTGTCACAATGCGCTTTAGCACCCGGCGGTCTCGATCACACAGCTTCTTCTTGCGTCCACTATTGCACTTGTCGGTGCTTGTCTTTCCATGGTTTTGGTATGCAGACATGACCATAGAGACAGTTCCTCTGGATACATTGAACATCTGAGCGGTTTTCGTCACCGATGCACCAGCCATCCGCGCTCCGACAATTTGCCCTCTTTGGAAGTCTGACAGGTCTTTCATAACTGCTAATTCATAATTCACTCAGATCTGTAAAAACAACGTGAGGGTTATAACATGACGTATACACTCTCTGTTACGCATTTAAATAGGTTTGCCAGTCATTTGACCGTTTACTTTGTGTCTGAGCAGTCCGTAAAGATAACCGGTGAAATCGGCGGGTGTTCATATTATTTTGTCTAACCCCTGTATATATATATATATATTATATATATATATATATATGGATGTATGTGTGTGTATATATATATATATATGTATATTATTTATTTTTTTATTTTTTATTTTTTATTTTTTTCTGTAACCTATATATAGGCTGTAACCCTTTTATGTACTTCAGTGTTCCTGAGGATGACATTAGACGAAAGCGCTTGAGCACCATTTTGTGTTTCCTTTCCTTCGTGGTTTTATTCATCATAAATATTTTTCACGTGTTACTTTCGTGAAATAATTTTATATATATATATATATATATATATATCAGAGCTGGGCACTTGCGGTTTTTTTTGCGGTATTGCGGTACTGCGGTACTACCGCACTACCAAACCGGTACCGCATAACGCAGTACCGCAAAGGATCGCTGAAAGTACAGGCTGTACTTTCAGCGATCCTTTGCGGTACTGCGTTATGCGGTACCGGTTTGGTAGTGCGGTAGTACCGCAGTACCGCAATACTGCAAAAAAAAACGCAAGTGCCCAGCTCTGATATATATATGTTAAACACAGACCGTGCATGGAACAAGGAACTCTTCTGGGAAAATTAAATCCACTATAGTCCGAATAAGTAATGGTAAATGACAAATACCATAGTTTTTCTTTTTCATGATGCAAGCCCGACGTGGGCAACGGGTCTCTCGCAAAGAGGTCCCATAAACATAGCTTCCCTCACCAGCTATCTGCAAAGCAGACAGGATCCAGCTTTGGGACATGGATCTAGGGTTTAAAGCAGCCTAGCCCTGCTACATTTAGAACCTCAATATAAGCAAAAGACTCGTTGCATTCACGCCGGATTGAATACATCAAAGAAAAAGGGGTAACTATTGTATTCTGAGTTTGTGTATATTAAACGGACGTGTTATGTGCCTTGAAAAGTGGACGCTCAATGTCCCGGTTGAGGTTTAAGTTTGTTTTTTTTTGGCTAAAAATACAATAGTTACCCCTTTTTCTTTGATGTATTCAATCCGGCGTGAATGCAACGAGTCTTTTGCTTATATTGAGGTTCTAAATGTAGCAGGGCTAGGCTGCTTTAAACCCTAGATCCATGTCCCAAAGCTGGATCCTGTCTGCTTTGCAGATAGCTGGTGAGGGAAGCTATGTTTATGGGACCTCTTTGCGAGAGACCCGTTGCCCACGTCGGGCTTGCATCATGAAAAAGAAAAACTATGGTATTTGTCATTTACCATTACTTATTCGGACTATAGTGGATTTAATTTTCCCAGAAGAGTTCCTTGTTCCATGCACGGTCTGTGTTTAACATATAAGTTTCTCAGGGGACCATTCTGAGTTTGTATATATATATATATATATATGGAGCGAATTTCACAATTAAACGCGTGAAATGAATGAATGTTGCAAACCCACAAGGAAAAGGAAAAATGATTCCAAGGTCTTTCGTGTATTCAGAAGCACACCTCGTCAGGGAATGAAGGAAGAAGGCAAGATGACAAAAATACTGTATATACAACGGGACAGAAAAACAAAAAGATTAGCACATGATTAAGAAGCGTTAAGTAGAGGCAAAAGGTATTTTAACTGGATATTGTCAATTTTATACATTCCCGCAGTGTTATTGAAATTATTTTTAAAATGGATAAATGCACATTCTAGAATATTCCTTTCAATTATATCTCGGTTTTTAAACGAGCGCTTTAGAACTATCCCACTTGATACTATGATTACATCTATACATGTGGTTAAATAATGCATTAGAATTATTTGCTGTTCTACACGTTTTACCCGTTTGGTCTATATATATATACTGAGTTACATTGTGTACATCCGATCGAATACACACAACCAACCACATTATCCGGGCTAGCTATTCTTTAGTCATTCCCTGACAAGTTACGTTCGCTCCTATTCGCTCCTACTCGTAGAATGACTTATTTTGTTGTTTGAGATGTTTTTTGGGGGGTTCAATTTAGGTTTATTTAAATCAGATTAAGTTAGGTTGGATTAACCTAACCTGACCTAAAACTAAAATAAAACAAAAAACTGGGTGTGTAAAAACCTGAGGTAGTATGAAGTAGGAGGAATGGATTTGGAGTTTTTTTAATTAAAATCTTAACGCAAATGAAATTCGAAAAAATAATCATTATATAGAGTAAAAAAGCGCATTCTCGAAACTTTTAAATGGAATCCCGTAACTTGATGCAAATGTAAGTGATTAAAATTTTTTTAAAATAAAAGCCATCACATTTAGGAGCTAGTATAATTTCAATGACCATCGACGGAAATGTAGGAGGAATTTGGCCATTAAGGAATATATATATATGTATATATATATATATACACAACGTATTTGTGTGTGTGTGTGTGTGTGTGTGTGTGTGTGTGTGTGTGTGTGTGCGTGCGTAAAATCAGAGCCCGAATAATCACAATTCAACTAAAACTACGGGGAAGGTGGGAGTCGAACCCATGCCTTTCATTTCAGAGTTCGAATCTAGTTTCCAACCAAACGAGCCACGGGAGCTGTCTCTTTATATATAGATATATACATATATATATATATATATATATATATATATACAGGGCGTCCCAAAAAAATGTATACACACTTTAACAGCTGATAGCTCAATTGATGTTTCGTTCTTTCCAAGTTAAACCCATTAGAATTAATAATGGCAGTCAGACTAAGCTTTGAACAAAGGAAATTCATTCTAAAATGCTACTGGAGGTGTGAAAACGCAGTTGAAGTGCAAAGACAGTTTAGGAGGGAGTTTCAAACAGATCCACCAACGCGACTTACCATCACTCGAATTAGAGATAAGTTTGAAGCCGATGGAACTGTTCAGAATGTCCACAAGAAGCGTTCCGGAAGACCACGGACATCGACAAGCCCCACAAAGCAAGAAAGAGTACTGGAAACGTACCACAAAGTCCAAGAAAATCTGTGCGGCAAGCGAGTCGTGAGGTAGGAATTTCAGAATCGTCTGTCCAACGCATTTTGAAGCGCTGTCAATGGAAAAGTTACATTCCAAGATTAGTCCATGCTATTAATGAAGATGATCCGGACCGAAGAGTGGAGTATTGCGAGTGGTACTTGGCACGATGTGGATGTGGATTGGACGAAGGGTTTCGTAGAATACCCTCCGCGTTCACCAGACCTCACACCACTAGACTTTTTTTTATGGGGATACTTAAAAGACAAAGTCTACGCTATAAAACCTGCAACAGTCGCTGAATTGAGAGCAGCCATTGAACGAGAATGCACACAAATACCAAACGAAATGTTTCGTGATGTTTGCGATTCCATTGCTTCGCGTTATCAGCAGTGCCTGGACCAGAACGGACGTCAGTTTGAAAACAGGCGTTGACAAAACAATTAAATAATGTCTGTAGATTCTATTACATTTTGAAAATGAAATGTATTTTAATAAACACTGCCTTTATAAGTATTTAAAGTGTGTATACATTTTTTTGGGACGCCCTGTATATATATATATATATATATATATATATATAATATATATATATATATATATATATATATATATATATATTAGTGGTGGACCGGATGTCAGTTTTTCAACATCTGCGGATGCGGATTTTTAATTTCAATATCCGCGGATGAGGATGCGGATATTTAGTTAATCTATCAATATAATATAGAATTATGAATATATGACATAATTTTTCAAATTTTGTGATATTACTATTATGGCAGGCAATGCATAAGAATTAAAATTAATATTAATGTTTTCATTATGATAAAAATAATAACTTTCTCAAGAGTTTCAGCCACAGAAAATTCAATGAAACGAGTGTCATTCAATTTTCTGTGTTACCAGCTATTTATATTTTCAGGTTTATATATTTGTTTGTTTATTAATAATTAATATTACATGAAATGTGCATGACTGGGCCTTATAAGCTACTTTATAATCCAATTTAATTGTAAATGGCATAATTTATTAGAGGTAATATCCGCACACGGTCCGCAGTCAGAAGTGCGGATGCGGATGTTAAAAATGTTGCGGATATCCGGTCCACCACTAATATATATATATATGGAATAAATATATATTTTTAAAATTTAAACCACTGCATATACATAATCCAAAAACCGTTCGCCCGAAAAGACAAGTTTCAAATTTAACGAGACAGAGTGGAAGAGTTATGTCATATTATTGGAAATAATCCAACGGGTATGGATACAATTCCTCGTAACAAACTAAACGTATAAGAATATTAACACCCTGTCCTTTATAACGGCTAATATTACCCGTTAGAGGCGGAAATATCTTCAGGGAGCCGTTATTTACTTTGCAAAAAGCGTTAGAAATCAAACAAATTGGGGCCTGTAAGGGGAGCTTTTGTTTTTAACTGTATAAACTTCTGATTATATCGGCTTAATATTAATATATATATAATATATATATATATAATATATATATATATAATCAGTATTAAAGCAAACTCATCGTGCTAAAATAACATAAATAATAATTTTTTTTTTTACCTTTACTCGGCGTAAGTTTCCTCAAAAATTTTCCTCATTCACCAAATTTTTCCGAGTGGAAGTAAGTCAAGATTTCAAACTCTAGTTTCCCTTGATAAAAAGTGTAATAATTCTTTAAAAAGTTTCCTTCAAATGGTGTGATGGGAACACTTGTATTTTAGAAACTAACTTCGTAGTTTCATAATCTTTTTTTTTTTTTTTTGCGGGGGGGGGGGGGGGGGTTCTAAATTTGTGTTTTAATTCGTTCTTTCCTCTAATGTTTTTGTTGTAACTCTTGGATTCAAAATGAGATTTGATTAAAAATTAGGGTTTGGTTTAAAGCGGTGGTTCCCAACGTGGGCGTCACCGCGTCCCAGTGGGCGTTCGAGAATCTTATGTGGGTGGGGTGGGGCTAGGAAACTATAAAATTGTTACTTTCACTTATTAAATCGCTTATCGCTTATCCTGTTATTCTTCTTTATGAGGGGGCACCAGCAAATATTGATGGACATAAGGGGGCGTTGGTCTAAAAAAGGTTGGGAACCACTGGTTTAAAGGTAAGAATTGTTATAGCAGTATCTCGCTACATTCTCTTTACATTTAATTAAAATAAAAATTGGTTTAATTATTAGCTGATTTTCTAGTCTTTACTGCCTTTCTTGATATACAGTGATGAAAAATGGCCTTGCAAAGAGTGTTTAAATGACGATTTATATTTCTACAAACATCTTTTTGGGGTCACCCTGTCTAACGGTTACCAGTTAGAAATTGAAAATTATAAAAATTATTGATATATGATAATCATACGGATACGTAAAATAATTTGTATCTAATTGTCTAACTGGATGGGAGACCGTCCTCTACGTCCAGATATATGGCAACCGTAGTTAGAATCCCACGTCAAACGCAGGTCCCCACCGTCATACGACTTTACAAAAGAGGTTAAACAACCTCAACCACAAATCTTTAAGAAAAATTAATAGAAAATATCGTTTAATATTTTTTGTCACTTCTTATCTATTCAGAATTATCAGTCTTTCCTTTAAGGAATAAGATATTACAAATAGTAATATTAGCAATAGTTTGTTATTTGTTTATTTGGACAATATTAATATCCATTTTCAAATCATCTTAGCAAATAGCTTACGGCGTAACTCTTCAAGAATGCTTTCATTCTTTTTAAACATTCAATAGAACCACTTATATAGATATACGATGCAAAAAACCCATTCTTTGATGCAATCTTTTTACAAGACGCCAACCAATCACCTCATCCTCAGCAATTTTCCATTTTTGAGAGACGAGTGAACAAGTAAAATATATATATATATATATATATATATATATATATATATATATATATATATATATATATAAATGGTATATTTTCTTAATAATAATAGTAAGATAAATAATAATAATAATAATAATAATAATAATAATAATAACAATAATAATAATAATAATTATTTAAATTTAAAATCTTTATTTATATATATATATATATATATATATACAGAGAGAGAGAGAGAGAGAGAGAGAGAGGAGAGAGAAGAGAGAGAGAGAGAGTGTTAACCAAAGTAGATAAACATCTTTAATTTTCGAACTGTTTTTTATTTCAAATTAATTGAATGAATATATTTAAAATCGTCTTCCTTTCCCCTTTGCATTTCCAGATTCAGTAAATTTGTTATTATCTATTGACTTTTCTAACCAATAAAAAATGTCTATTTACTTTTGGCAACTCTCTGCAGGTTATGTCATAAATATCAACTAATTCAGATTGATTCTTTAAATAAATAATAATTAAGTATTGTAAATTTGTTAATACTAATTTTTATGAACTTAACCCTAAAAGGACGACGCTACATATTGTTAACCTTTCAAATACACGCATTCATAACTTAACCTTACAAACAACTCCGACGTTAAAGGGTTAAATTAGGTAAATATTTTTCATTTAAAGAAAACGGGAAGGAATAAGTTATAGGAAAAGGGATAAAGAGGGAAAGAAGCTTGTACCCATCCAAGGTTTTCCTTTTTAATGAATACAAAAATTCCCACGAGAAGAGTTATTTTCAACTTGTTTCCAGATTGTCAGATATCAACTCCTTCGTATGATAGGGGATCTCCTTGATGTTTAGTGTGTGTAAGAAATAGATGTAGGGTTTCGGAAGTGATAGTTATCATATTGAATCAAATTCTCTCATTAAGAGAAAATTAAAACTTCCAAAAACTATCGAGAAGTATTTAAATTTTAAGTGAATACGCTTAAGAAAAATGGTAAAAAGGAGAAACAAAAATTAACAACAACAAGAACAACAACAGGCGTCCCCGACTCCCTTATCTCCAGGAGTCTGCTTCTTCCGGAGAGATCCTCCGACATCGAATCGAGGAATTTCAAGCGAATAAAAAGCGGGAATGCCAGTTTACCGGTGATAATAAACAATTAGTTTTATATATGGAATCGTACCTATCTTTTGTCCTAGACTGTTTAACAGAGAAGGATGAAAGAATAAACAAATTAGGAGAAGAAAACAAAGAATTAAACCGGTGTATAAACGCTCTTGATGAAAGCGTATCCACTATGGAAGATCGACTACAAAACCAAGCAAGAGAAAATGAGGGGTTAAACAGCGACCTCAAACAGGAAACTCACAAAGACTTATACTTTATCGGTGGACCTGGAATCCCTAAAGGCTCCCCAAATGAAAACTCCACTGAAATTGTTAGAAAAGCCATCAAAGACAAACTCCGTATAAACATTCCTGAAAATGTCATTACTTAAGCACACCGAGTCGGGAAAAATAATAATGACAGACAAAAGAATCATAAAAAATTCAAATTGAGTGACTGGCTGTGCAAATCAGAAATAAAAAAAATGCAGTTATAAATATCAAACCTAATATATATATATATATATAATTATATATATATATATATAATTATATATATATATAAATTATATATATATATATATATATATATATATATATATATATATATATTAATGAATCACTCTGTGAATACAGAAAATAAATTTTTGATAAGCTATTAGGCCTAAAACTTAAAAAATAAAAAATGATTTATTCCTGTTATGTAATTGAGGAAATACAAGAATTTAAGTATTTGGGTCAAACTATTACCAGCTCCTTGAGTGATGACTCGGATATAAGAAAACAATCTCGAAGCCTTTGTGCTAAAGCGGATATGACTATAAGGAACTTCCGGTTCTGTACAAGTGAAGCTAAAGACACTTTCTTTCGTACTTTTTGCAGTAATATACAGGGTGTTATCAAATTATGTTTCATAAATTAATATACATATTCAGAACGTCAAAGTAAACAAAAAAGTTTCTCTATATTATTTAAATTGAAAAAGACACCTCCTCAAAACGTACTCTTTACCCTATATTACTCCTTCACCCATTCACATTTATGACATTCCATTACAACATGGGGTAGCTCAAAGAAATATATAAAACATCCTTTGGAAATAATTCATAAAAAATGTCTGCGAACTCTATCAAATAATGACAACAGACAAAGTCACACTTCTCCAATGTTTAAAGAGCAAAATATTTTAAAACTAAATAATTTATACAAATTCACTGTTGCTGTCAATATGTTCTGAGTTATCAACAAAATCGACGTACATCACCTATTCAGAAAGCAATCACTCCCTCCCTCCGGTCATCAAATATGCCATCGTTATAATACTAAACTGCCCAGTGATTTTATACACAGACCTAACTATACAATAGAAACTGAAGGAAATGCACACTCTTTCAAAGGAGCAAATGTATGGAATGCAATTCACATGCATATCAGGCAGACTTCATCACTAAATGTATTTCGCAAATCACTAAAAAAGTACTTAATTAGCTCCTACTGATGTATATGTTCACTATTGCCATTTTTACCATAGTAATAAATTTTTTTAATCAATTATTTAAAATGTGCTAATTTCATTAAACACCTTTAATTTCGTAATCTATTCTTTTTCTATATTTTTTTATTAAACATCATTTATTTTCTACTAAATATACAATAAATCATTTAATTTAAAATCATGTAACATTTTGCAAACTTTATATTATATTTACTATTATTATTGCTATTATTACTTTTTGTTGTCACTATTACTATTACTTGCCACCTTCACTATTTTATGTAATATTTTGTACTAAATAGACAATAAATCATTTAATTTAAATCATGTAACATTTCGTAAACTTCATACTGTATTTATTATTATTATTATTAATTTTGTTGTATCTATTATTATTACTTGCTACTTTCATTATTTTTAGGTAATAAATAAGCTAAGTGTCATTAATTTTGCCTAAAAAGCCTCCATGCTTCCAAAGGCCTATTCAGATGAAAGTACTGTGAATATATTAATGTCATAACAAATACTTAAATATTTTAAAACTCTGTCACTTGTATGTATTCTTTTTTGAATAAAGTTTGAATTTGAATTTGACTTTGAATTTGAATATTTACTTGGTTGTTTGATATAATTTCCATAATTAACAATGGAGCTTCCTTATACAGTATTTTAGGAATATGTGAGCAGATATTCAGATTGTGCAGGTCATTAAACTTAAGAGGTTTTTGGGACTTGAACATAAGGTTTGTGCGTTCCAAGTTGATTTTGACACCTGACGATTCTGACGATTTGTTTATGCAATCCGTTTAACGGATAACAAAACATGTTATATTTCTCCAAACTGTTACTATACAGCATGTAAGGGTGTGCAAGGATATAATGTAAGTTGAGCAGCATACAGAGGTTTGACAAACGTAAATAGACACATTCGGTTTTTCCATAGTTTTGGATGTGATACTAAAAGTCAATAAATAATAACAGATGTATTGAATCAATATATTCAGAATCGTGTTACTTTCCCCTTTTCATTATGTAAAGCTGACACATTCTGGCATTCCATTAACGAGCTTTGCCATTTGTTCTTGAAGACAATCATCGTGGTGTCCATTTGCTTTTGTCAATCCTCTGCATATTTTGAAATGTAGTGTTTCAATTTATGCAAGATATTAGTGAATTTTGGCGGTTTATTTAATGTGTTGGATCTGAGTGTTAGTTTTATCACCTAATATTACGCCTAATATTTTCATCCCTGATATATAAATTTATATTCTATTTTCTATTTGTTACAATCATATATGTGATCTTTGATAGATTTAATGATAATTTATTTACATCCAGCCATTTATAGATATGGATGAGCCCTATGTTTGATCTTTCTCGTAAATTACCTAAGTCGTTATCAGATATGAGAAGTGTTGTCATTTGCATACTGAATAATGATTGCATTGTGGCAATTATGAATGTCATTAACATAACACAGAGAATAGGAGGGGTCCCAATATCGAATCTTGTGGTACTCCGTGAGCGAGTGATTGAAAGTCTGAGTCACGTTTAGCTAGTCTGATATATGGCTGCCTATTGTTTGAATAGGATTTGAACCGGGCTAATGACACACCTGTTACTCCATAATAAACCAATTCTTGGGTTAGATTTGAGTGTTCTGTTGAGTCAAAAGCTTAGGATAGGTCTAGGAAGATTGCGCCTGAAGTTTCTATAGTTTAAATTTTGTTAAAGTTCCTTAATTAACGCAATAACGACATCTTCCGTAGAGGATTCTGCCTTAAAGCCAAACAGATAGGGTGATAGTATATTTTCCTTTGTGAAGAACGTTATTAATTGTTGATGTATGATTTTCTCAAGAAATTTCCTATGGTCGGCAAGACAGATGAGTGGATGGTAGTTTGTGGCAACTTCCAGGTGACCATTTTTAAATATTTAAATCTGCGGACTACTTTCAGAAGATCGGGACAATCTTTGGTCTGAAGAAAATAATTATAGACGACAGCAAACGGTTGAGAAATAATATCCCTACACGATTTACATATATTTATATATTCTTTTTCCTTCGAGGAGTATGGAATCTATGGCGCAGTTTATTTTTTTAAGACTGTTTATAGCTGTTTTTATTTTTAATTGAGGGTATTGGTAGGAAGGAGAAATTTTGTGGGTTTTATTTCCCCATGAAATCTACAAAGGAATTGGTATTAACCTCACTTAGCATGCCGTATTCAAGCTTGGTTTCCTCACCACAGGCGGGATAAAGATATGCTTGAAGGTGCGCAACACAGGGTAACCAAACTTATCCCTACCTAAGAATGTTAGAATACAGAGAAAGATTAAAGGAGGCAGGCGTCTTTAGTTTTGAGGAACATTGATTGAGAGATGTGATACAGATGTTCAAAAGGCTTTCATGTTTTGATGATATAGATGTAAATAACCGTGTGCGGTCGGGATGCCGAATGCACTTTCGCCGAAAGTCAGGAAGCCGAAGCCAAGACGCCGAAAGGACATGAAGCCGAATGGACATGAAGCCGAATAGACATGAAGCCGAATGGACATGAAGTCGAATGGACATGAAGCCGAATGCACATAAATTAATATCAAAATATATAATTGGAATATTTAAGAAATAAAACACTATCAAAGGATGATTTTTAATTGTAAAACAATTATTTTAATAAATTAATATTAAAATATATAATTGGAATATTTAAGAAATAAAAAACTATCAGAGGATGATTTAAAAATTGTAAGCTAATGCTCTTAGGAAAGCCAATCCTTCTTCTTTATTATACGAATTATACGAACTGAAAATGGATTTTATTCTTTTGTTAATGGCGTCATACTTTTTGTTAGGTTAGGTTAGGTTAGGTTAGGTTAGGTTAGGTTAGGTTTGATGCTATTTATCGTTGCTCTCTCAAAGTCGACTGTTATCGAAGTTGGATTCAGAACTCGTCTATCTTTCAAAAACTGAAATATTTCGTCATATGTTCTTTCGTCCTTGTTGTTCGCAATGCAGTACACTAATGGTAAAGTTTTACTATCGGAAATAATTGCATGTATAGTATACAGTTGTTTTCCAACGGGGGCAGAATCAAAAGTACCGTCGCAAAATATATCCATATATATATATATATACCAGGGTGGGCGGAAAGTAGCTCCATATTTTGGATTGGTAAAAAAATACGTATATTATCCATTTATTTCAGAAGAAATAATATGAAAAGGTAGGCATACATGGTAGGTTTTCTCTAAAATTCAATGTGGGCTCCAACTCTTTCCACCAGCTTCTGGAGCCGCCCAGGAATGGCGTCCACTGACTTTAGCAGGAACTCCTGCGGGATGGAGGACATGACTTCCCGAATTCGGTCCTCCAGTTCTTCCAATGTCCTCGGTTTGGTGCGGTAGACTTCTTCCTTTACCCACCCCCTAAAGAAAGAAGTCGCACGATGTCAAGTCGGGGCTCCTGGCTGGCCATTGATGTGGACCACGACGACCCATCCAACGCCCAGGGAAGTGGGCATCCAGCCACTCACGGACAACAAGAGCGGAAGTGCGGAGGGGCGCCATCTTGCATAAATATCAGATCGTCGATGTTCTCCCATGTGCTGACAACCGGCCAGACCTCGTTTCGCAACATAGCAAGGTACCGCTCAGCATTCATGGTGTTGCGCAGAAGGAACGGGCCCACAACCTGATCTGAGGTCATACCACACCACACCGTTACACTGAACCGATTCTGCCGTTTTTCAGCGGTAACCGTGCGACTTCTTTCTTTGGGGGTGGGTAAAGGAAGAAGTCTACCGCACCAAACCGAGGACATTGGAAGAACTGGAGGACCGAATTCGGGAAGTCATGTCCTCCATCCCGCCGGAGTTCCTGCTAAAGTCAGTGGACGCCATTCCTGGGCGGCTCCAGAAGCTGGTGGAAAGAGTTGGAGCCCACATTGAATTTTAGAGAAAACCTACCATGTATGCCTACCTTTTCATATTATTTCTTCTGAAATAAATGGATAATATACGTATTTTTTTACCAATCCAAAATAGGGAGCTACTTTCCGCCCACCCTGTACTATATATATATATATATATATATATATATATATATATATATATATATATCATGTCCATTCGGCTTCATGTCCATTCAGCTTCATGTCTATTCGGCTTCATGTCCTTTCGGCGTCTTGGCTTCGGCTTCCTGACTTTCGGCGAAAGTGCATTCGGCATCCCGTCCGGCTACCGTAAATAACGTATGGGTTTTAGGGGTTTTAGGGGTTTTAGAGGGTTAACAGACGAATTCACATACATAAGAAACTTAGAAAACAGCCTTGTAGACATGGATGTAGGAAAATACCATTTTAGTCATAGAGTGGTAGACTTTTGGAATGACTTGCCATACTGTGATAAACAGCACCTCATTGAATAGTTTCAAGAAACAATTAAACACTTTCAGGAATGTAAGAGTTTGTAGATTGTGTATATTTTAGCTAAGACTTAAGTAATGGAGGCTACTACTGCAGTAGTTTTGTAATTGGTTTAAGGATATTTAACTGAAATTCCATATAGTACAGCTCGTTGTACAGTACTGGTATGTTTCTGTAGAATTACTTAAACATGTTAAGTGGGTCTGCAGCTAACACTGCTATCCTGCAATACTATTCATCCTACCTTTTAGTTTCTGCTAAGATGTCGTACTAAACAATTTAGTCGTTGGTCAAATCCTGTACCTTATGATTAAATAAAAAAAAATTCTAGGTAAGTTTCATTTCTGATTAGAAATAAGAAGCTAAGTTTCTTGGTTCACTTAAGATACTTCAGCGATAGAAAGAGAGTGTGTGTGTGTAAGTAACACGATTTGCCTATTTCACTAAACACATTTTAAAATCTCTCTCTCTCTCTCTCTCTCTCTCTCTCCATATTGTCAGCAATAGTTACCAACTATGCTTTTTCATACCATGGTATAAGGTGATATTTACGGCGCATGCACTAAAAACTATCAAATATTTTTTTTTTACTTTCTAAATCAGTTGGATCTATACTTTGATAGGCAGAAGGGGGATGATACTACGTAAAAAACAATTTTACATTTTTTAGTGAAAGATCTGTGATTGTCGAATTTATTCGTGAATAAAGAGAGCCAAGATTTATAAATTGGATTTAAATTCGTGAGTGCTTTGGGAATTTATTTGGATGAGAGAAAATGAAAGAGTGTTTGTCATTTTGTATTATTATTATTATTATTATTATATTATTATTATTATTATTTTATTATTATTATTATTATTATTATTATTATTATTATTTTTGTGAGAATTGCGAGAAAATGTGTTTGGCGTTTTTTTTTTAATTTATTTGAATTTTGCAAGTCAAGAAAAGACATAGTGTGTTTGTGATTTTATATTAGAGTTTATATTAATAATTGTATTAATAATTGTTATTATTATTTAGAGTGCTTGAAGTATTTACGCTTTACTGAATATCACATTTATGGATTTATTTAAATTTATGAGAAAGAAAAATAATTTATTTTTGCAAATTTGTTTTCTAAAATTTAAATTTAATGTAAATTTTTTTACTGCAAATTTTTATGTTAATTTAAATAATTTAATCTTGTATTTTTCCAAAGTTCATTTTAATTATTTAATATTGTAATTTTGTATATGTTAAATAAAAATTTATTTTATTTTATTTTGGTAAATTTATTTTACTTGTAAATAATTCATTTTAATGTGAATGTGGCTTTAAGGTTTAGTGGCTTTATTGCTTTATTAATATGTCTTTCCGGATGTTGACTCGGGGGAGGAAGATTGTGTTCTTCTGTCATTTCTCTCTGACTTTTTTCTAAATAATGTATTACTTTCATTTTTAAACTCTAAGTTTTTCTGCTTTGCAAAATTTTGGATCACCTGAAAGATCAGGGCCCCCAGCTTTCTCTAGTTAGCCTTATAAGGCTAACTAACGAAACTATCACGACCTAATAACCAATCGTTAGGTCAACTGTACGCCCTTGAAGATTGGTTAGGTTAGGTCGTGATATTTTCGTTAGTTAGCCTTATAAAGCTAACTAAAGAAGGCTGGGGGCCCTGATCTTCAAGTGATCCAAAAAATTCTCTAAACTCAAGTTCTATTTTAAATAATAAATAATATACTTTAGTATTTTTCTCTCTTTTTCTCTTTTATTTCAAGTCATCATAAAAACAAAAATTACGAGTTGGCTGTGGAATTGTAGGCTAGTGGATTTTTAGGAGATCGTGGTCGTGGTTGTGGGCTGACTGTGAAAGATTGTGGGTCGGGTAAGGCGGGACGTGGGCACTGTCTTGGCGGCTAAAGTACGTTGATGGCGGTGAGGACTGTTGGGTGGCCTCTAAATTTCATAATGTATTCACATTACTTCATAATTTATATATAATAATATATATATATATATATATATATATATATATATATATATATATATATATATATATATCAAAGCTATTGACTTCTCCTTAGGGAACCGGAGCTTACAGATGAAAAGAAGGATCAACACAACGGCAAACATTTTCATTTATTTGTACATCAGACGTTTCGACAAATCTTTTGTCATCATCAGTGAGTTAAGTCTTAAAACCTTAAAACAAAATTGAAAAGTGAAAGTTACATCAATACAATATAAGACCATTAAAATTAAAACCTTAAAGCAAAATGAAAATTGCATCAATACAAAATTAAAAACATTTAAATTTCATCACTATAAAAACTAAAATTAAATTAAATTTCATCACTATAAAAACTAAAATTAAATTACCTCAATAGGTAAATACACAATGTTTACATCCACCTCCATACTTGGCAAAGTCTAAGTGAACACTAGGTGGTCAGAGGATTAGGAAGGGTATATCTGTGAAACACGGTTGGTTGTCAAAAGAGTCGTAATTTGTAGGATGAGCTATTATTATTAAGGGAGGGTTTGTTTCTATAGATGTACAAAGATTCTAAAATTCGGAGTTCTGTAAGGTTATTGGATCTAGTTAAAATTTCAAACTGAGTTTGTGAAGGGGATGGTCGTTTCATCACTGTGGTTTCTAATTGCGGATTGTGGAGGGCTACTGAGGGGACGGTTGGTACGGACTGACAAGCCCAAATGTTGAGAAAGGCGCACCTCCAGTTGGAGTTGAGTGCTGCCAATATACGCAGCCTTACAGCTGTCGCACGTGTATTTGTAAACAACATTTAAAGTTCAAAGATGAATTCCCCAAAACTGTATGCCCCAATGTTGTTTACAAATACACGTGCGACAGCTGTAAGGCTGCGTATATTGGCAGCACTCAACTCCAACTGGAGGTGCGCCTTTCTCAACATTTGGGCTTGTCAGTCCGTACCAACCGTCCCCTCAGTAGCCCTCCACAATCCGCAATTAGAAACCACAGTGATGAAAACGACCATCCCCTTCACAAAACTCAGTTTGAAATTTTAACTAGATCCAATAACCTTACAGAACTCCGAATTTTAGAATCTTTGTACATCTATAGAAACAAACCCTCCCTTAATAATAATAGCTCATCCTACAAATTACGACTCTTTTGACAACCAACCGTGTTTCACAGATATACCCTTCCTAATCCTCTGACCACCTAGTGTTCACTTAGACTTTGCCAAGTATGGAGGTGGATGTAAACATTGTGTATTTACCTATTGAGGTAATTTAATTTTAGTTTTTATAGTGATGAAATTTAATTTAATTTTAGTTTTTATAGTGATGAAATTTAAATGTTTTTAATTTTGTATTGATGCAATTTTCATTTTGCTTTAAGGTTTTAATTTTAATGGTCTTAATATTGTATTGATGTAACTTTCACTTTTCAATTTTGTTTTAAGGTTTTAAGACTTAACTCACTGATGATGACAAAAGATTTGTCGAAACGTCTGATGTACAAATAAATGAAAATGTTTGCCGTTGTGTTGATCCTTCTTTTCATATATATATATATATATATATATAATTATTTTTCGTAATTTTTATGCTTAACGTAAAAAATTACTAAAAATATTTTTTATATTTCCATATCTTTCTTTTGATGATTAGAAAGCTATTAACAGATTAAAAACAATAATGGGACCCTTGGGAGATTAAAGGGATTAAAAAGGCTATTCCTCACCTCTCCCCACTTCACCCGCCTTGCCCCTACTTCCTACCCTGACTCAGTGTTTTTGCACCATAATATTAGACAGATGTAAACTGTTGAGAGGTTTTTGCACCAAAGTAATCCATTGACAAAATTCTCAATGCCTGCCTCTTTACACCATTTTTGACATGAAGGTAGAAATGGCTTCTGTACAGCTATTGAGGTAGAATTAATTTAAATGATTCTGTAATGGTTTCTGCTGCCGTTTCCTTTGTCGGCAAAAGTGATCTCATATTCAATGAAAGAGATTTGAAAATCAATTCAAAATGCTACTGTGAATAGGTCTCGTCCGGCATGTTCCTTGGCACTGAAGATCAGAAGTCAGTCTTCTCTTTCATCCAAGCTGGGCACCGTCACACCATTCTCAAGTTATCATTGATTTTCCATGGACAAACTTCATTGAACCAAGTCTTTGGCCACCAAATACCCCAAATTTGAGTTATGTTTGTGGAAACACCCAAGAAATCATGTAACGTGTAACCAGAGTGAACAACGTGCAAGAATTGAAAGAGAGGATAGCAACACATTGGGCGCAGCTACGTTAACGCTCCATCCAAGCTTCATTTTTCCAGTGGTGCAAAAGTCTACAAGCCGTTGTTGAAACTGACAGTGGACACACTGAACTCGACCACAGCCAATAACCGGCCTCAACACAGTATTCCAACAGTAACGCGAAAGAGAAACAACTTTCCCTAGTACCAGCAGCAAACCTTTTTCATGAAATTTAGAAAACATTTCATATCTCCCATTTGTTTGCAAATATTAAAAAAAAAAATATATATTATATACCAACCTGCATATGAAACCTGTTAAATTTTCTATATCCAACTGTCTGAACCAACTTTAAAATTGTAAAGGTTTCAAGAGGCAAAGGTATAAACAATTTAAAAAAATATGCCAAGATTTTTGGCGCCACCGAATTTTCATCCTACAAAGATTCAAAAATAAACAAAGGTATACATAAAGTTTATTTAGTAAATTTCTATTCGATCAGGGAGTGGATTTAAATTCTAAAGAAATTAAACTTTGTTTGAGGTGTTTCCCCAGAGTCTAAGACTCGGAGCTTCCTCTTCCTTCCTGAAGAATTAATATAAATGAGGACATCTTTAATTTTTCTTCACTTCCTCAACTGCGCTTTGGCCGGTATTGAACGCGCGCGACTCTTTTTCCAGTTTTCCTATTTAATGATTTTGGGGGGATTTTCCTTTGTTTTCCTTCGCTTAATCTCATGGATTTTCCTGTCATTCTTTTGATTTTCTTTCTATTTAGGAAGGCAGTGAATAGGATTATCTAGCGCGAGAGGTTTTTGATCCATACTAAATTATATATATATATATATATTATATATATATATATATATATATATAGAGAGAGAGAGAGAGAGAGGAGAGAGAGAGAGGAGAGAGAGAGAGAGAGAGAGAGAGAGCATTTTCAAAGGTTTCGCGCGAGCATCTATTTTCAAAATAATCGCACTCAGGTCAGAGAAGAAGAGAGAGTTGCTTTTTATTTTTAGTTCTTTATGTCACATAACTCGGCACGCCCAGTTTGTTTTTAACTTTATTTGACCAGGTGTGTTATTACCTTTCGAGGGTGCCTCAGTCGTCGACACTTATTTGTATTTCTAATTTTTATTTCTAGTTTTATAGCTTGGATGATTAATAGCTTGGGTTCTCTCTGACCTTCAGAACAATCTTTGGTTATCATTTCGTGAATAGATTATGGTATACTTTTATCTTCATTCTAATACTACTTCCCGTCGATTTGCCAAGTTAAGCGACATTGGGTCGGGGATGTAGTTGGATGGGGGACCATTCTCTATGTCAAGATTATGTACACTGAAAAAAAAATTTAGGTCACAAAATTGTGTTAATCAGATCAACAGAAGGATGCAGTTTCAAAACTAAGATTGTGAGTTATTTGACTTAAAAGAATCGTAACTAGTCATTAAACCTGAAGTGGTTAATTTGCAGCCAATCTTGGGACGAACTCTTCACTTAGCGATGCAAAATAAAATGACTTATTTATTTTTTGAAACATGCCAAGTGTCTAATTGCTCATTCTACTTTTAAATCAGTTGACTATTTTTATTTTGTGATTAATTAGTAGATAAAGTAAATTTTGGAAAGCTCTTTCAAGAAGAGCACGCAGTACTCGATTTTCGACACATTCTCATTCCTTTTCTGTCCAACTCTTCAACGTAAGAGTTAATCGGTATTTTCAATCTTTCTTTTACTCAACCGGTCAACTCTATAGAGTAATCTTCTTCAATCCATCTTTCGCCCTGTCTATAAACTTCAATCTTTCAAACTCAGAGTGTCTAGGCATCTCGAAAACTGGACCTTGATTTTGGCTCTCTTCTTCCTCTATGAGTCGGGGTGCGTTTTGCACTTTACCTCCCTTTCCTGCTTAAAAAGAACTAGTAGACAAACTATAAGTAGAATTTAATATAAATAGGAAATATAAAAAAAAAGAAACACACCGCTTGTACCAAATAAATGCCTTAATAATTTTATCGTATAACTATGTTTCATCAAAATTATACCATGAAACTTATTAATGAATAATTATCCCTTTTAATGAAAATCATCAAATTACTTTCAATATTTAAAAAAAAAAACGTAGACGTAAATTCATTTGAAAACTTTTAGAAGAAATACGCGAATTATTATAGAAAACATAATAATTGACACATTACTTCACATTAGCACAGTAAATTTGTACTTGGTTACATTTGTATCATATATTTTTATAATAGAACGGTAACTAAAATATTTTACATTTTATATACTGTATAAACATGGTGGTCAAATTACTTTTGTGAGATACGTAAAGGTAGACAGACGCATTATACAGTATTTTCTTAACATATAAGGTCAGTGCTGGACTTACCTATAAGCTAAATAAGCTATAGCTTAGGGCCACACACCTCGGGGGCCTCTTTTTTTAAAATATTTTTATTTTATCATTAGTTTTTATTCTTTAACACTAATTCATCAAAAATTATATATATATATATATATATATATATTATTTTTCTTATCATTAACATTAATATAAAAAATAATAATTATAGTAATAATGACATTATTTTAAATTTTTTTACCCGAATTTTTTTAGAGAAGGGCCTCAAATTTCATATAGCTTAGGGCCTCAGCAGGTGAAAGTCCGGCCCTGTATAAGGTGGTCAGATAATACTGTATATCAGTAAATCGCGGGTACTGGTCAATGCACTATCACTATATTAATACCATTAATCAAATTACTCGTTTGAAGTATGCAAAGGTGGTCAGATACACTGTTTTTCATTACGAAATGGGGTGGTCAGGTCAGATGATATACAATTTTAGTTACTAGTCAAATGCACTAGGCAAGTTATTGATAAAATGTTCAATAACTTTCTTCATCGGTTTATTATCTTGTTCACTCGGTTAGTTTCATAATGTAACTTCATTTAACTAATAAAATGACCAGTTCAACGTGAAATGAATGACGGATAACTTTAGTATCAGTGAAGGTAATCAACGGACTAATTATTTTGTGACGTTCTTCTGTAAGTTTAGGGTAAATGACAAAGACCCTAGTAATTTAACTAACTTTTACAGAGCGACTAGGAAACTGACTCAGAAATTTTCTCTGTGTAGCTACCCGTGGTTCGGATCTCACGTAAAGCTGTAGGTCCCCTTCGTCATATAACGTTAGATGTTGTGAAGAAAGTTAAACCCCCCATCAAACAACAGTTTAAGTTTTATAAGAATTTAATTCGCGAAGGTTTTTCCAGTAATCAAAATTTTTAGTTTGGTTATGAAAAATCTTGTATTTCCTCCGGTTGGTTAATTTCTTTTATAAAAGGGGACTTGAGATATGAGCGATATTCTATGTTTAGCATTAAGGTTTTCCACATCGGAAGCTATGTCTGTCTTTTTCTTTACAAGTTCTTAATGTGTGTATTGTTTCCTTAACTTTTTTGTCTTATCTTTTTATGATTAGAATTTTAAAAATATATATATATATATATATATATATATATATATATATATATATACCACCGTGTCTTCAAATTATGTGCAGATATAAAAGCCATTGTAAAAATAATAAAAAATATATATATAAAATAACCATAAAAACAAGTTTTTATTTTTAATCTAGTTTTTTTTTATAGCTGTTTTTTACTTTGTTAGTCTATTTACAATAGTTTTAATATCGTTGCATAGCTTTATTTTGTATATCAACATTTTCAATTACTCCCCAAATCTTTTGAGCTGGATTTTCATCGTATTTCTCTTTCATTTGTTTGGCGCTCTGTATTTTTCAATCTATCATATTTTTATCACATCTAAAAGTTTGAAAATTCTTAGCACCAAAGTTTTTTCATTATTGTCTTCTAACCGTTTCTATATTCTATCCGTGGATGTCTAAAACGAATTTACACCATTTGTGTTTTCATTCTTTCTACTATTTTTGTATGGGTCAGGAAAAGATACTGTTGTTACTAGTTATTTCAATTACTTTATCAGTTTACGATAGGAGTCGTTTAGTGAGGAAGTGCTGATTTTCCTTGTAAGGCTGAGCTTGGTATCTGCGTGTGATTCCGATCAAAACATTTCTTAGATATCTTCAACAATTTTTTTGTTATATGTTCAGTTACTTACTTTCCTGATAAATTCCTTTCTTTCAATATATGTTGTTGTTATTCCATGGTCACAGCACTTGTCCTATGCTTTAATAAAGTTTGTATGTATTACGTTACAGTTTGCTTTGTCTTCGAGACCATCCATAACACTGTTATAGTGCCCCATTAGTTGTATCAGATACGAAGTTTTGACCTGAATGCATGTTGATCTTTAGTGAATTTTTCATGAGATGTCAGTGAAAAAGGTCTATAGGGCTTTACTTGTGATGCGTCTTCTCCTATCTACTGCGAAATGATGTTTGTTCTCGTCGGAACATTTATCTGATATTTCACCTGTGCCGAGAAATCGTCTCCATAACGAGTCTAGGTTTTTACTATTACATTTTTACTCTTAAGCAAGAGTGACAACTTACTGGTCGGAAATAACTATATTTTATATCACTTGTTTATTATTAACCCGTTCTATAATATCATCTATTTTCTATAATATGTTCTATGTTCTATAATATTCATCACCCGTAAAATCACTGGACATTAATTGTTTCTCGTAAACAAATTAGTTAGTTTTATATATATCGCTTTGGGAAAGCTAAAACACACACACACACACACTGACTATTTGTTCTCCTTTTTGCAAAGGTAAAAAGAGTGTTTGGAATCTTCTTTGATCGTCTCAAATGCTTCTTTAACCAAAGCTTTTTCTTGCATGTTTTTCAGTTAGAGTGTTTGTCATGCTCATGGAGAATGTTTTAGTTTAATTTCGTAATTTTCTTAGCGTTTTATTATGGTACATTCTTACCTTCGTAGGTATTCTCTTTTGTTTTGCAAAACAATGCCAATTTTTCTGTGTCGAATATGACTTTGTTCTTTTGAAGCTCAATTTCTTTCCCAAGATTTCTGTTGTCATCTCTTCTATTTCATTAACCTAATCGAAAATGCTTTCTCGCCTAATGATGCAATGTTTGAATTTATGTTCTTCCAGTTTTGTAGTCTGTAAGTTAAAAAAAAGACCAAAATCCGATAATTCTCTTTTTTCTTTTTTTTTTCAGTCATGCACCAAACTGGTCGTAATTTTAGTTACGCTGTCGCCGACATTACTTTGGAAACTATTTTTAAACTATCAGTTTGACACAGTTCATCTGTGAAGACCCAAATAGTTGTTTTTTTCCAGTACTTTGTTTTACCTTTTTCATCAGCAGCAGTTTTGCTTCTTCCTGGTCTCTCTCTATGAATTATGTACACGTTTGTACCTATCTTGGCATTATACTGTCTAAAATAAAAATTGAAATCTCCACAAATCATTTTACAAAGGGTTGAACATTTTAATTTTTTCAGTTTCTCTATTTCATTTATTAAAAAGAATACGTCTATTCGCTTATGTTGAAACGTATAATCAAGTTCGTAATTAATTTCTATGGAATTATACCCTTATAATGCTATAAATTGAAACAAAATGTAAAATCAGGCGTTTAATAGGATTTAGTGTATAACAAATGAGACAATTTACATTTAATATATCTAATTGGAACATATAATAAAATATAAAGTGAAATATTAAACATTTTAAATGGTATACAAAACTGGAAAAAAATATCGTACAACCTAACGTTTATCTACGTTTAGAGTATGCAATTGAGTCTCCACGCATGCAATACATCACATCAGTTTGCAGTAAATTATAGTTCCTTTATGTGGGCTTCCTTTTCAATACAATTTAAACCATTTTTAGAATTTGTGTTAGTAAATTTTGGGATGTGTTTCGGTCAAACAGACAGATTCTACACTTGTTTTTACCATCTTCAGTTCTTCTGGGCACAGTACTTTATTAAGAACTGATTCGATTTCAGATATTGTTCGCTCGTCAGTAGTATTTTTACTTTTTTCTTCACGTATTATCTTTTTTTGAGTGTCAGGCTCATCTTCCTCAATAAAAAACATGTTTTGTTGCCTCGTGATCAGCCGTAAAAGTTTCTATTCTTGGTTCCATAGTCTTTCCTCCGGTTGTAAATGTACTTCATTCGAGGGGAGTACCCATTTCGAGTGAGCAGTTATTTCTTAGCTTGTTTTCTTATACCTGATGGGTAATTCCTACTAGTTTCATTGTTTCGTAAATGTGCAAAAACTCGCATCTGTTGTCTTTGTCTGGTTTACAAATTTTTAGGTATCTCTGATGTTTGAGTATCTTGTGGGATTGTTGCGCGATGCCATTTGCGGGTGTATCATTCAGTATCGGAAAATTTGTGAAAAATTTACATACTCTCAAATGATGAAATTTAAACCTTTGATGCACCATATGTGCACCATTCAAATTTATTGAGAGAAATGATAGTATGGCTTATCAATAACATTATCTTATCGATCCACATTTGTGTCTGCAGTACCATTCGTGTATATATATATATATATATATATAGTGACAACATACTATTAAATTATTCGCCTTTTTTTTGCCAATGTAAGGTGCATTTTTAGCAATCAAAATCGCACTCATCATCATCATGATCATAATCATACTCACAATTTTCTCTTCCGTGTACTGTAATTTTTTTTGCTTCACCCTGTTAAAATACTGTATATTTAATATATTTAAAAAAAATAGTAAATATTAACTAGTTTAATATTACGAACATAAAATCATCACACACACACACACATATATATATTATACTGCGTGTTTGCAATTATAATGTATAAATGTTACGGCATGCGGGAGGTGCCCCTTTGGGGCATTGGTTTCTGCGCGTATGTAGAGGAATTACGCGCATTTGTTTGGGTGAGGCCTATGGTGTAGTGGTTAGCATGTCTGACCGGCAATCGGAAGATCCCGGGTTCGATTCCCGGGTGGGTACCTCATTTTTTTTAATTGTTTCGTTCTTTCGCTCTCATCTTGCGCGGGTAAGTCTCCTATACAAAGCGTCGTTCTTTACGTTAATTATATTGCGTATTTGCAGTTATAATATATATATATATATATATATATATATATACACACCTTCGTTAGCCTTGGTTTTGCTTTCGCCTACAGTTTAATGTGGAATCTGAACCACGACCCACCAGGGGTGATCAGAAATTAGGAAGTCCTTGCCTGGACTCGATCTTACGACCTCAGCGTTTTAACCAGTAGACCACCCATGGTAACCATTTATCTACCAACCTATTTTTTCTGGACGGACGAACAGCTGAGTAAACTGCGTGCTGAGCGATGTTACCCACTACACCAGCGAGGCGAATATATATATATATATATATATATATATATATATATATATATACAGGGTGGGCAAAAAAAAACTAATGACGCTCGTAAACATGTATTTATTGTTGGAAAAAATTAAGATGGGATTGTTAAACTTTCATAAATGTTCCTTTATCAATCCTTAATTTATATCAAAAAAATTGTTCTATGTGACCCCCTTCTTGTTGAATACATTTGGTTAAACGCGGGATCCACTCATCGATGCATCTGTCAATATATCGCTGAGACACCTGATTCCAGCCATCCAACACTTTAAGGCGTAACTCGTCAACATTGCGAATATTTTCACCTGGTGTATAAAATTTGGATTTTAAAGCTTCCCAATAGCCATAATCGAGCGGCGTAAGATCTGGACTATTGGGAGACCACATGTTCGGCTCAATGAAATTGGGTGTTTCTCGTTCCAGATACGTGATTGTACGCTTCGCCCTGCGTGCGGGTGCTCCATCTTGTTGGAAAGTGAAATTATTTCCACTAATCTGACGAATATCATCCAAATACTGTGAAAGGACCCGTGTACATTAATATTCTGCATTGATTTTGTCTTGTTGCTGAATCTCACCAATTCTTGTTTTGCCTAATTTTGAGACGCAAGCTCCTACCATAATGCTGGGCGAAAAGTTAAATGTTTTCTTTATTAACCGCTCGGATGCAACATCACGTTTTCTCACAACATTTGCGTATACCCGATCGTTTTGTTGGTTAATCGGTGGTACAATGTGGAATAATTTCTCATCAGAGAACCACAATCTTCTAACTGAGTTACCCTGGAATCTGTTTATCAGGCTTTCTGCACATGTCATCCGCCTAACCTTATTGGCATCGGTTAGATTTTGCCCTGATATACGTTTATAAGTTTTTAAACCTAAATCGTGTTTCACAATATTTCTAACACTATTACGACTTATACCCGTTTCTTTTTCGATTTCCCTCGGTGAAATGTGCGTTCCTGGTTTACCTTCCTGAGACTTAAGATATAACCTTCCACTAAGTCAATATTTGACTGAGTTCTTGCACTTGTGAGACGACCACTTCCATCACGTCTCTTAACATCTCCAGTTTCATCAACCTTTCTAATGATATACTGAACTCCTGATTCAGTCCACGGTTTACTTGGGAACATTTGTATCATTCTCCTGGCGCCCAGACCTTGGTCAATTCTTTGATTCTTTATAAGCATTTCGTCTTCTTCACTGTATTTAGGCATTTTTGCACTTATTTTAGGGGATATTAGTTATATTTTACTTTCCGAAATCTGAAATAATAAAGAAAAATAGAAGTAAATATTACTGCAATCGTATAAAAGGGTATATTTAATAGTGTGAAAATTTTTTCAAGTTTATTGGATCATTATCATGTGCAAAAACGGCTCGCAAATTTTCATCAGTTCCCCCCCCCATCCTGTATATATATATATATATATATCCCCGCAAGGGCGTTCTAAGCTCGTGCTTTGAGTGCTCTTTGTGCTCGTTTGTACGTGCTTGTTCCAGGAGGTTTCACGTGCGCCCTCCCGGCCCTAGCACCCAAGGATGATGGGGCTCGACCCTGCAGTCCTTGTCATCCTTGGTCTTTTTCCACTTCGACTGTCCCCTTCACCCTTTCTTTTTCCTCTGTCTCCTCTCACTGTTTCTTTGTTTTTCCGCCGAGATATGCCCTTTTAAATAGAGGCGAATCGGTTCTTCCCGAACTTAAAAAAAAAAAAATATATATATATATATATATATACAATTCATAGTCACCCAAAAAGACGTGAAACATAATTTTCATTTTAAACTCAATTAAAATGATTGAAATGATTAAAATTAATTTTTCAGATTTTGTTTGGACGAAAAGAAGGCAATCAAAATTTTCTTTTTTTTCTTTTTCTTTTTTTTTAAATCTAAAAAAAAATTATAGTAAAAAAAAAAAGAAGAAATCACTTACGTAATATTTAATTTAGTTTCTCCTATTTTTTTAATTTTATATACATTTTTTTCCTTTTTTGGGGGGTGGGGCGGGAGGGAGGGAGTGCTTCATTATAATGATTCAATTTTACAAGACATTTCGTTCATTTTATAATGCGATAAAAATGAATGTTGTTCGCTGTATTTTGAAATTAGGGGGCTACTCTCTATAATAGGATTCGACCCGCGCTATGTCATATACAGTATATATAAGAACAGTTAAAGTTGACTGTATGATGCAATTTATTGCTCCCTCTCTGCTCTTCTGACACACGCACACACACACACACACACACACACACCACACACATATATATATATATATATATATATATACAGGGCGTCCCAAAAAAATGTATACACACTTTAAATAATTATAAAGGCAGTGTTTATTAAAATACATTTCATTTTCAAAATGTAATAGAATCTACAGACATTATTTAATTGTTTTGTCAACGCCTGTTTTCAAACTGACGTCCGTTCTGGTCCAGGCACTGCTGATAACGCGAAGCAATGGAATCGCAAACATCACAAAACATTTCGTTTGGTATTTGTGTGCATTCTCGTTCAATGGCTGCTCTCAATTCAGCGACTGTTGCAGGTTTTATAGCGTAGACTTTGTCTTTTAAGTATCCCCATAAAAAAAAGTCTAGTGGTGTGAGGTCTGGTGAACGCGGAGGGTATTCTACGAAACCCCTTCGTCCAATCCACATCCACATCGTGCCAAGTACCACTCGCAATACTCCACTCTTCGGTCCGGATCATCATCTTCATTAATAGCATGGACTAATCTTGGAATGTAACTTTTCCATTGACAGCGCTTCAAAATGCGTTGGACAGACGATTCTGAAATTCCTACCTCACGACTCGCTTGCCGCACAGATTTTCTTGGACTTTGGTGATACGTTTCCAGTACTCTTTCTTGCTTTGTGGGGCTTGTCGATGTCCGTGGTCTTCCGGAACGCTTCTTGTGGACATTCTGAACAGTTCCATCGGCTTCAAACTTATCTCTAATTCGAGTGATGGTAAGTCGCGTTGGTGGATCTGTTTGAAACTCCCTCCTAAACTGTCTTTGCACTTCAACTGCGTTTTCACACTTCCAGTAGCATTTTAGAATGAATTTCCTTTGTTCAAAGCTTAGTCTGACTGCCATTATTAATTCTAATGGGTTTAACTTGGAAAGAAAGAAACATCAATTGAGTTATCAGCTGTTAAAGTGTGTATACATTTTTTTGGGACGCCCTGTATATATATATATATATATATATATATATATATATATATATATATATATATATATATATATATATATATATATATATTTTAAAAATATGTATACATACAGGGTGCCCATAAATCAGTGTTGAGTTCCATTTAATCGCTAAATTTAAGCCTCAGAAGAATTGTGGAACACACTGTATTAAAATTTTTATTTTGTATGAAACGGTATAACATTTTTACAAAGAAAGAAAAACTGGTGTAAAAAACCGCTGTAAAAAAACAGCTGTAAAAAAACCGCTGTAAAAAAACTGCTGTAAAAAAACTGCTGTAAAAAAAACGTAAAAAAACCGCTGTAAAAGTTAGTTTTTATCTTAAATTACAACTACGGAAGTAAAAACGAAAAAAAAAACTGGCAAATTTTCCGTACAAACTTCTATTCACATAGGCGGGAACTGATAACTGAATTAAGTGTTAACTCTGGAACTCAACCCGTTATTCTGTTTCCCGCGAACGGAACTCGACTTAGCTTTAACGTTTTAACGCGTGGATTCGGAAAAAAAAAAAAGAACGTTATCCGCAATATCAACTAAAAACTGAAACGTTTAAAAAGAAGAAAAATAGAGAAAAAAAAAGCTGTAACAACAGCAACAGCGGAGATTATAGTAACAACATCAACTAGAACCGTGGCGAACATAATAGTTTTCATCCCTGAAACGGTGGCAGCAGATGGCACGGAAGGAAATTAAACCAGGATATAGTGGAATAGGAGATAGCAAACAGAGTATTATTGGAAGGGGAGACAACATGCGCGTAGCTGTCGTAAGTTTATTCGATGTTCAACATCAATAGAGAAGAAAAGAGGGCGGGAATACTTAAATTTGATTCGGATTACTGTCGCAATAAGCACGAATGGATTTTCAGCATATCGAGAGAGAGAGAGAGAGAGAGAGAGAGAGAGAGAGAGAGAGAGAGAGAGAGAGAGAAGAGAGAATTGATATTTGGGGAAAGTAAATCTGAAACCAAAATATTTCGTTCTAAAACCTTTTTTTTATTTTAATTTAATTTAATATTACAATTTCTACACACACACACACACACACACACACAATGATACGTACGTATTGGAGTGCATTTACACCTGAACCTTGTCTCTAGGTATTATATACAACTGGATGCACTGTGTGAAACTGCTTGAAATTAAATTACGGCTTACGAGAACCTTTATTTTATTAACTAAAAGCCTGGCGGGTATGGAACACTATTTTATTCCTTTCTGTATAAACCAATAAACCAGGAATAAATCTAGGAACATTTTTCTGTGCACTCTTAAAGCCATTTTTCGTTTTTCTTTTTTAAATAACGGTATGAAATAATGGAAACCAAGACTCTATATATATTATATATATATATATATATATATATAGAGAGAGAGAGAGAGAGAGAGAGAGAGAGAGAGTACTGTAGAGGGTGTCCATAAATTGTTTACAAATTCAACTGAAATTGAAGTGAATTTGTAAAGATAATTTATGAACACCCTGTACATAGCAAATATATTATTGGATATATTTTATATATTACTATATTCAAAGACCGTTTTCTGCAGGATATATATATATATATATATATATATATATATATATATATATATATATATTACACACAGACCGTGCATGGAGCAAGCAGATAAGACCCAGTTTTGGGACATGGTCTAGGGTTTATCTACTCAGCAGATAGCTGGTGAGGGAAGCTGTATTTCGGGACTCTTTGCTAGTGACCCGTTGCCCACGTTGGACTTCCATCATAAAAATTAAGAACTATAGTATTTATCATTTATCATTACTTATTCGGACGAGAGTGGATTTAATTTTATTGGGGTTGTTTAACCTCCTTCGCACCATCTAAGGTCATATGACGGAGGAGACCTACAGCTTTACGTAGGATCTGAACCACGGGTCGCTACATAATCTGGGCGCGGAGGACGGTCTCCCATCCAACTACTGCCCAGACCTAATGTTACTTAACTTCGCTGATCTCCGGAAGCGGTGTTACGACATTGGCCATGACGTAGCCCCTATATATATATATATATATATATATATATATATATATATTGTACACACACACACACACACATATATATATATATATATATATATATATTTCTGTGTATACTGTATGTATGGTGCAGGAAAGTAAAAAGTGTTTTTGTTTATGTGTTCGCATTATACAAATCTTTCTTTTTTTTAGATACATTAAAACAGAAATTATTTGCCTAACATAAAAATGGCGCTATGTTGGCAAATCTTTGAAAATATGGGTGCCCATAATATCATTTCCAGATTAGTGATAAAAAAATATTATATGCAACGTAGCAGTAAATCTAGTAAGGAATAAAAGCGATAAAAAACAAAAAAAACTTTCGAGTCAATTCTAAAGACCACAAAAATTGCCAAAATGAAAAAATGGGTAGTGTTTTAAGAGGAGAAAAGATAGTTAAAGTTTCCAGCTTATAATTTAAGTATCATAGAATTTATGATGTGCATCTTAAGATCTTTCTTTTTAATAGTTCTTTTAATCATTAACTTGCATTTTGTTCTACTTCTGGGCCTAATATGGTCTTTGCACTCTTGGAAAAAAAATGGGTGCGTGTTTTTTTTTTTTGAAGTAAAATGTGTTTTTATATTCCAAGGATTTATTTTTCTTAGATATAATGTTTTTCAACAGTATTTTTAAACCTTAAAGTGTTTTTCTTACTATACTCAAAAGATTTTGTTTATGTCTCAACGTCATATATAGAGAACTATAATATGGTATGACGTTCTTTCGAAAAATATATTCTAAATGTGCTATTTCGTCACCACGCTGCGCATTGCCTCCCGTTAGATGAGAGACTAAGTGCCACTGAATCTGTTCAGTATAGTTAGATGGGTGATCGTTTTCTACTTTAACCATTTGACGACCAGTATACGTTTCTTCTTTGAACTTAAAAGTTTAAGTTTTATTGTGTTTTACAATTAGATATTATAACTATAGTCACTTAAATGACCCATTTTTGGGTTAATTTTCCGACAACTAAACGATACCTGTATAAACATGTAGATGTATTTGTAGAAACGTTGCATCATTGTACAATTTATATTATTATTTCCTTGGGACAAATATGTCCCTTGGTCCTCAAAGGGTTAAGATGAGTCGCAACCCGTAGATTGTTCGAATCCCACGTAAAGCTGCAGGTCCCCAGAAATTTAAAATAAAACAACGCATGTTTTTTTTCCTGAATAATTTAACACCCTGAACTTAAAAACATGCAATTTATATACTGAAACAGGATCGTTCTATAAAATTGTTAGTTTATCTGAAATATGCACTATTAATATCATTATACTACAGTTATATTAATATTACATAATACATTATTTACTATATTATACTGAATTTTTAATAAATTCTGGATTTTAGGTCATGAATTTGTAATGTCATTCATGAATAAAAAAGGAGGAATTATATATAATTCCTGAGATTTTTTGAGTAAAGGACGAAATTAGAGGTATTTGAGTTCTGTAAAATGTAAAAGAATGTTTAGTTTATTATAAATACTACAGGGTGTGTATACGTAAAGTAACGCGAGTGAAGAGACAAATCTGATTTGAACTGGCTTAAACTAGTTTCGTAACGCGAGTGAAAAAACAAATCCGATTTGAACTGGTTTAAACTAGCTTCAACTTCTTTTTTAACTCTTATAAACCTTACTATCGACTATACAGTTGTTATAAAGTATGTGTAATAAATATTACTTGTCCATGTTCAATCGCGTTACTTTATACACACTCAGTATATCCTCCTTTAGCGTTTTCCCTATAAACGTGAGAATTGGATTGTATTGGGTGCATTTTCGATTTTTCTATTTATTTATATTATTGTTTCGTTCTAACTTATTCTGTTCAACAAAATAAATTCCATTTAAGCTGACTCTGATTCTTAACTACACTGCGCTCCATTTTTATGGGTAGCTTGGTGCGAGTCTATAGAGGGGATCAAAACGACGTTTATTCTTCAATAAATTTTTAGTTAGTAACTCGAGTGATATAACTAGGGAGGGGAAACGAGTGACTAATTGATCTACAGGCTTAGAGAGAGAGAGAGAGAGAGAGAGAGAGAGAGAGAGAGAGAGAGAAGAGAGTTTGGGGTGGGGAGCCTTTAGCAGACTAAACTTTATGGAAATAGCATAAAATTACGTCTTTGTGAATAATACCTCTTTTTCTCACCAAGGAAAGCAAAAGCCTGCCATCAAAGCGGTTAAAATGGTTATTTTATGGAGTCTTAGGGTTACTAACAGAAAGATTTTGAAACTAACTTCTCTCTCTTCTCTCTCTCTCTCTCTCTCTCTCTCTCTCTCTCTCTCTCTCTCTCGGCATACCATCTGTGATTTTAAAACTCTCGCTTTCGACAGCTAAAACAAAACTCATTAATAATCTCAATCCGTTTAATATGAAACAAATTTCCGTAATATTCCCGTTCCACTTAAAACAAGGTCACACTAAAAAAAAAAAAAAACGACAACCAACATAACCATTCGATCAAAGATAAAGAAATTAATTCGCAGCAATAATAAATAAAAAGTGGTGCAGAAAAAGGTCACTTAAAAAAGCGTAATTAATATCCAATGTCTATCTATCCAATATCTATCTAAGAATATCTAAAAAAAACATTGCAATAAATAATAAAATAACAAAAAGTAATTTCTCCTTCGCGATATTTATGTCAGACACTACACAACCTAAATGCAGTAAATGTTTTCTTCTGAAATTAAAACAATAAACAAAAAATAGAATAAAATAAATAATTTATTTTTTTACTGTTAAAAATGTATTTTTTATTTATCTGCTTTATTATTATTATTATTATTATTATTATTATTATTATTATTATTATATAAGATTTTAATTTCACAGGTTGAAAATTTTATACATAGCATCACCTTTAGCTTTTTTGATGTACACACACACACACACACACACACAATAGACAAGATGATAGATATATACCGTACATACATACATGCACATAGTAGGCAAATACATAAATAAATAAATACTGTACACACACACACACACACACACACACACACACACATATATATATATAAATAAGTATAGATAGACAGATGGGTACATCCATCCTTCGAACTATCTATCCATGTATCCATCCATACACACATGCATGCATGCATACATACATACATATAAACACATACATACATACATACACATATAAGTACGTACTTACATACATATACATATATGCATACGTACATGCATGTACATATATACTGTACATACGTACATACATATACATACGATCAGTCTTTCCTTGCGAACAGACGTGTTTTATCGAGTGTCCAGTGTTATCAATTGAATAAATGGTTTTCGTTGAGGTGTCTTTAAAAAAAATAGTGTTTGGTGCATTCTTAACTAAATTACTTCCTGTTACTAATCATTCATTAACGAATATATTTCATTTATTGACTTTATTCAATACTATATTATTTGATTAATCCAAGGCTAGTGCACGTGGCTTGCCTTGTTTGCTTTACAAATCTATCAGAAAACGAGGAGTCATAAGGTTCATTTTCCCTTCCTTCGGGAGATCAGGTAGAGTGTGGTCACACACCGTGGGAAAAAAAGGAAAAAAAGTCGGTCGAATCGCGATCAGATACGTATTATTAATACTCTTTCTTTTACAGATCTTTCGTCGGTAGCTTAATTATATATTCATTTAGTATAAATTTGTGTTACAAGAACCTGTTTCTGCATTTCAAGAACATTTTTGCGGGTTTGGGCAGGTGACGCCATAATAAGCACGCGGTAGACCTACGTTGTAATTTATTGTGGTTAGTGAAGGGGAGGTAATGCGCTATATTGATAAAATGAAAATGCGTAAATCACCGGGGCCGGATTCCATATATCCCATACAACTAAAAGAATTAAAAGATAGCATTGTTGTGCCGCTAACAAAGATTTTTAATGCGTCTGTTTCTGAGGGGTGCGTACCAGATAATTTCAAGTTAGCAAACATAACACCTATCTTTAAGAAAGGCGATAAAGGTGCGGCGGGAAATTATAGGCCAATCAGTTTAACGTCTGTAGTAGGTAAGCTACTGGAATAAATAATTAGGGATCGTATAGTCGAACACTTAGAATTGCATAACTTAGTTAGAAATACGCAGCACGGTTTTAGGCGAAACAAATCTTGCTTAACTAATCTTTTAGAATTTTTCCAAAGCGTGGTTGACGTTTACGATAGTCATCGGGCGGTTGATGTACTGTACAGTATTTAGATTTTCAAAAAGCGTTTGACACCGTACCGCACAAAAGACTCATTGAGAAAACTAAGGCTCATGGAATCAGGGGTGTAGTAATAAATTGGATAGAAGAGTGGTTGAGAGGTAGGAAACAGAGGGTGGTCGTTGATGGAGCGGAGTCGTGTTGGGCTAATGTAGCGAGTGGCGTTCCTCAGGGTTCTGTATTGGGCCCCTTGCTTTTTCTTATATATATTAACGATTTAGATGTCGGCCTAGTCAGTACAGTTTCAAAGTTTGCGGATGACATGAAGCTGGGTGGTAGGGCGATTAATGACGAAGATAGAGGTAAAATCCAGAATGATCTGAATAAAATCGTTGATTGGTCAATCACATGGCAAATGAGATTTAACGTCGATAAGTGCAAAATTTTACATATAGGTTCGCGTTACGGTAATTTTGCATATAGTATGTCAGGGAAAGAGTTGATAAGCGTAGAGCAGGAAAAAGATTTAGGAGTTATAGTCACTGGTGATTTAAAAGTAGCGAAACAAAGTACAGCAGCGGTCAATAAAGCGAACAAAGTGTTAGGTTTTATAGCTCGGAATTTTTAGTACAAATCGCGCGATATTATAGTTCCTCTTTATAAATCATTAGTTAGATCCCATTTGGAGTACGCGATCCAATTTTGGAATCCGCAAATGCGCAAAGATAGAGACCAAATCGAAAGTGTTCAAAGACGAGCAACTAAGATGATTCCGTCGTTTTGGTCAAAGTCATACGAGGATAGGCTTAAAGAGTTAAAATTGACTACACTCGAGACTAGGAGGCTAAGAGATGATGTAATCCAGGTTTTCAAAATTATAAATGGGTTCGATAACGTAGATAGAGATAGCTTTTTCGAAATATCTCAATATAATAGGACTAGAAATAACGGGTGTAAGTTGACAAGTAGAAGGTTCGAGACAGCAGTTGCCAAAAACTTTTTTACGCATAGAATAGTAAATAGCTAGAATAGTTTGCCGGTAGAAGTAATTAGTATCACGTCTATAAACATGTTTAAAAATCGATTAGACGCATATGTTGATAGATTGGGCATAGTTTAAGGTAGTAAAATTAAGGGTTGGATAAGATAGATTTTGATTCTCTGTTCATTAATGATCACAATAACCAGACTAGAGTCATAGTATGAAATTATTTAAGCCAAGATGTAGAACAAATTTAAGAAAACATAGTTTTACAAGTGTTGTAGGATATAGGGAGGCAGCATCTTGGGTTAGGGGATACTCTCTGTCCTTACACACCCCATTTAAAGAGATTCCTCTGCCGAGCGGTGCCCCCCATAGTACTGTGAGGTATTGAAAAACTCATGATCTTCACTTACCCCTCAAACACCTTTAAATGGGAGACCCAAGATGGGTGCACACACATTTCTACATTACTGTACAGTCTTTACAGCCACACCTACATTTTTCCTCCTAAGTGTATATATTGTAATGTATATGGTTGTAAATTTTGACTTCGTCCACAATCGATATGGACCATGACTTATTTTCGTGACAAGGTACTAGTATTGATGGATACCGTAATGAAATTGACTGGATTCTTTGGATCTGATATATTTGCATGTCGGTTATAAATAGATATAGAGTGTAACATATTTGTGGATAGTAGTCTATTATGACTTGACCCTCTGGAACCAGAGATTCTATCTTTAGTTTTAAATTGATAATTAATTAGTTTTAAATTGATAATTATTTAGTTTTGTAAAAATTGGTTGTTGCCAATGTACAGGCAGTTTTTACATAGTGGAGCCTCCTCGATGGGCCGAAGTGGCCCCTAGTGTGCCCTCTATAAAAATTTCTTATGTTCTTATGTTCTTTGTGGTTCGGATCCCACGTAAAATTTTAGGTCCCCTCCGCCACCACGGAGGACATGCACAATACACAATTACGAACACAGTTAGGTAGACCAGCCATGAGTGGATCCTAGGGTCTTTGTTGGTCTGAAACATTATAACATTTTATATATATATACGCATACATATATGCATACGTACATGCATGTACATATATACATACGTACATACATATACATATATATATATATATATATACATACGTCTATGCATACATATATGCATACGTACTTACATATACATACATACGTACGTACGTACATACATAAAACATCCATTATACCGAAAGGAAAAGAAAGAAAAGGAAAATGTTTTAAATTTAAAGAGAATATTTTTCCTCTTAGCTCTATTATGTTGTACTAGAAATCTGGACATAGACTGTGGACATAGTTTATGTCCAGATTTCAACCGAATGAGGTCCCAGCAAGTGCTGAGGGCAAACATATCTTACTTTTATTAATAAAAATCATCTTCGTTTTATATATATATATATATATATATATATATACACAGTCGTGTGTGTGTTTTATATATATATATATATATATATATATATATATATATATATATATATATGTGTGTGTGTGTGTGTGTGTGTGTGTGTACTATGACAGAATTTGAGACATTCCTGAACCTCGTAAGGAAGGAAGGAAACGTGGTAGAATTTTGTAAGAACAAATTTGCAGGTAGTGTATATATGGCGTACTAGGGTCAGTGGTATGTTCACCTGAAGGCAAGTATCACCAATATGCGCAAAAGAGAACTCGCCTGCACATCATTTAAAGTATCTTTATGATCAGAAAATTGGTGGGCAGCGTGCAACAAGGGAAACGAAAGTTCCTGGGCCATATATATATATATATATATATATATATATATATATATATATATATATATATAAAAGAACTATTAACATACATCGGTACAATCTAAACGTGTTTAACGACACTCAGCAGGACAGTGAAAGCTATCTTCCATCAGAAAGGAGGCAAATCTATTATATTTGACCAGTCGTTCTTGAGTGACAAGAACAGTTTCGAAAGAAGTATACCTGTAGTTACCATCATCTCCCAAGTTGTCATCATGTAGTAAACTTTTCTTTTATAGGTTGTTGAGAAAGAACTGTAGCTTACGGCAACACTCGTCACACTGTAAAAGGCCTCTAGCACAATATAACGAACAAAATTAGAGTCAGTAATGATGACATTTTGCGGTGTGCCTTCTACGGTACTCAGTTCTGTTTACAAATGTTCGAGGAGAACAATAAAGGTATCTAGTCCAATATTTACTGATATAATTCAGTGGACTTATATAGCTGTAATTCATTCTTGGCAAAATTATGAAGTTCCTCATGCTCTGCGTAGGTAAAACACACACACACACACACACACACACACACACACACACACACACACATATATATATATTATATAATATATATATATATATATATATTAATATATATATATATAGTTTACTTAAATTTCCTCTTTAAACATATCAACATCCCTAATACTAAAAAACCGGTATTCATACTATATTCAAACAATAAAATATACTTAACCCCACTCACCCCTCACCCCACTCTCTCAAATGTGAAGCATTTAAAAAACACACAAAATCGCTCGTACAAACTTTTTCCCATCCCTTTTATCATGGAAATAGTTTATATTTATATATATATATATTTTTTTTCCCATTCGCAGTGTGCAATATTAAAGAACAAAAGAGCCGATCCTCATTGAATATAAATCGCTACAAAAGTTCCGACCGCGAATACAATCTTAGAGAGAAGTGATTCCAAAATTTCTATTAGGGCAATACACTCTCCTCTCATTTCAATGTATTGGAAACAAGGGGGGGAGTTCTTTGCGTGTTACTTTAAGTATTTGGTGCCGGGATGAACATCTCACAGGGATGAACTCCGTTCACAAATGTTAAATTCGTGCGTGTGTGTGTGTGTGTGTTTGTCGAGTGTGTGTAATAATTCATGGATGTAGTGGGGTTAATTTTTATGAGGTAACACCCTTTGAGGCTTCAATCGCGTTCCAAATACTTATCACGCCCTTTTCGGTTCGATATCACTAAGGTTAAATTAACTTAAATCACGTTTGGTTAATTAGGTATTTAAATATGTGGATTCAAAAAAATTCGGTACCTCGCTTATGCGGAGATGCGCACATGTGTGGTGTGTGTGTGTGTGTGTGTGTGTGTGTGCAGCCAAAAAATCAGTTCATTTTTCTTGTATGAAACCAATAAAGAAACAATGGTTGGTTTTGCGGCTTTTCACAAACACATAATTTCGGGACATAATTTTCTTCCCTATAAAGTTGAGTCGTAAAAAATTAGAACATAAAATTTACGAAGCAATTCAGTCGGAGAAAATGTTATAATTTTTATAATTTTATAAATTTTAACTTTTGGGAGACCCTGTTAAAAAAAAAATACCATTTCAGTATAATATATATACGTATATATATATATATATATATATATATATATATATATAGATGTATATATGTGTGTGTGTGTGTGTGTGTGTGTTCATCATATGATGAGGTTTGTTTTTGGAATTTTTGGTTGACTTTTTTCCATGTTTGTTCATCATCCAGTTTTACTTTTTTTATTTTATTTATTTATTTATTTATTTATTTTTGCCCATTTTTTATAATTTATTTTTTTCATTTTTTTCAAATTCACTCCTAAATTCATTTACACTCGTTTTCACTTTCCATTTGGGGGAGGGGGTACGAGGAGGAGGATGGGGGTGGGAGGGGGTATCTATAAGTGTCTAAAGTACCTACTTACAAAAAAAAAAGGCGGGTATATAGCGAGAGTGCCAAAAAAAAAATGCCACTATGCATGCCAACACGAAAGAAAACTTTCGGATGTAAAATGGGTTCGCGTTTACCCTCTTTTTTTTTTAACCTTTTTTTTTGTGGGGTGCGGGGGAATTTTACTATTAATGTCTTTTTTGTGTCGTTTCGGATTGGATCCCCATTGAAAGTTTTTGCTTGCAGCTTTTATTAGTCCCTTTTATGAGTGCATTCGAAAACATTAAGCGAAAATTTTTATTTTAATATGTAAATTATGGAATTGGTTTTCCAACAATTTGGAAATTGTTTCTTTTTCCCCTTATCCACGCCACGGGTATTTATTATGGTAAGTGCATACAGTATATATATATATATATATATATATATATATATATACCGCACCTCGGTGGTATAGTGGTTAGCGTCGCTGACTACGAATCCATTGGGCCTGGGATCGAGATCCGGTGACGGCAGGCGGCGCGCAACAAAACCCAGCTGTTCATCCTTCCACACAATAAAAAAATAGTGGTTGGTAGGTAAATGGGTACCCTGGGTGGCCTAGTTGTTAAGACGTTGGGCTGCTGGTGGGGCGTGGCTCGGATTCCACGTTAAAACTGTAGGTCTAAGGTGGAGTGAAAAGCTTGACCTTCGTCAGAATTAACAATTCGGGTGGAAGCAAACCAAAAAATGACCAAAAAGGTTCGTCCTTGGTCCCTCCTTCCTGCATAATATATATATATATATATATAATATATATATATATACGCAGAAAAGAGGTAAAAAAAAGTGGCTATTTCAGTTTGCAGGAAGAGAAAGTCAAAAAACTATTTATTTAGTTATTCCACAGTATTAGCAATATTGTAAAATTAAATGTTCACTGTTCCCACCATTTTCTTGGACCCAAAGCTCCAAACGATGGCGTCAACTACTAAAAGAACCCTGTTTATGAAACTCTGGCAGAGAATTCATAGAAATTAGGAAAAGTTATTGCTTTAAGTATGAAATGGTGAAAGAACGGTTTTACTATACCAATATTGTTAGTTATTAAGTATTGAAAGATTAGAAATGTATTGGTATATGCATATAATAGGTTTTTGCGGAATAAAAAAAAACAATCTATTACCTTTCTGAGGGAAAAAACCCGTTAATAAAATATACATCTCATTATGAAATAAGGACGAATAAAAATAAGAACATTTTGGGGGACACGCCATATATATATATAGTATATATATATTATATATATATATATATATATATATATATATAATATATATATATATATATATATATAGGTTCAACTTACAATCGAATGAATTTTTTTTATACGACGATTTTCAGTTCAAAAGAATTTTTTTTTTAAAATTCTATAATGGCACTTCATATGGCACTCGATTTCCGGGTTTAACCATTCCGATAATCTTATTCTCCAATTCACTAAAATAGATTTCACGGAGTAAAAACCGTATTCGAAGCATGACAGAAAGGATGAGAACTTTGAGAAGAAGATTCGTGTGGATTTGACGTCATGAAAGGAGAACAGCGAGAGAGAGGCCAATCAAGAAGGTCCAATTTTATTATTCTGGTCGTCGGTGAGGCCAAGAAAAGCGAAAAAGGAGAAGAGAGATCAAGAATATGAAAAGAAGGAAATATATGAAAATGAAAAAGCGAAACTGAAGCGGATATAGAACAGAAAACATACCCGGGCTCAACTATAAAGGTTCACGCAGCTAAAATTAAATGCAACCTCTCCTTTCTTATTTTTTTTAATTCTGAAGATCCTTACACCCAGGGTCCTCTAGCCCGACAAGAAAGCCAACTGACCTTACAAAAATGATATAACAGTAATGTAAGACGGATAAATGGAACAGATATATATTCTTTTCTGTTCCAACTCAAAACAAGAACAAAAAATCGCTTATACTTCAACAGTAAGAAAGTACAAAAGACTGACAAAAGTAAATAGACACCACGATGATTGTTTTCATGAACAAATGGCAAAAGCTCATCAATGGAATACCAGAACGACTGTCAGCTTTACATAATGGAAATGGGAAAGCAACACGATTCTGAATATATTGTTCCAATAAAGCTATTATTTCTTTATTGACTTTTAGTATAAAATCAAAAACTAAGGAAAAACTGAAAGCGTCTATTTACTTTTGTCAACCCTCTGACCTACAGTATGAACGCATGAAGAAATTTTCATAAGAGAATAAAATCAAGCATAATAAATTCATAAAAGAATAAATAAACGAATAAATTCGTAACATAATAAACATAACTATCAGTTAATTAACATAAACATTATATAAAAAATATATACGAATTTGATTCGTAAACGCTCTTAAAAACGTATCATAGCGATCATTCACATACGCTGATGTAATACAGGGTAGACATAAAGTCACGCGAGTAAGTATGGTAATGGCTTTACCATATTCACTCGCGTGACTTTATGAACACCCTGTATAATAGACCTTAAATTCTTCCAAGACAAAAACAAACGTTCAAGTAACATTTCACGAGTGTTTGAAAAGAAGACAGAAATCAAAAGGAGATACTGAGTTGTCCATAACCGAAGGGTCTATGTAGTGAGTTTGTTTGGGCGGAAGTTTAAACGCTTTAGCCAATCGTATTTCCCTAATTAATCTCTTTACAGAGATTAAACAAGCCAAAATACTATTCCGAAATAAAGCGGCAACTTCCTCTCCACTAATTTACATCACTGGCTTTCCAATTAATCAGTAATCTATCATATTTATCATACTTGAATATTGTGACATTACATATATATATATATATATATATATATATATATATATATATATATATAATATATATATTGAGAGAGAGAGAGAGAGAGAGAGAGAGAGAGAGAGAGAGAGAGAGAGAGAGAGAGAGACAGACAGACAGACAGAGAGACAGAGAAAGAGACAGACAGACAGACAGACATAAATTAACTTTAATAATGTATATATTGCGTGTATAAATATAATAATATTGATTGATAATAATATATTAACGCATACACTTTACAATCTGATAAATTCTTAATCGTGTAAACATGAGAAACAGAGTTCCTATATTATATAGACACTGGTTTGACCTTTGGTTTCCTTTCATAATGTAATACAGATTAAAATGGCACGCATTAAAGCGGAATTGGATCAGAATTCTTTTTCATTTCAAATTATTGCCGTGGAAATCATTTGCTGTACCAGCTGTCATATATGTACAGTATGTTTTAACGAGCGAAAAGCAGTTCTTTCTCTTTTTCTATTTCTACTTCTTTTTCTACTTCTTCTTGTACCTCTTTTTCTACTTCTTTTTCTACTACTTCTCCTACTTTTCTACTTCTTCTACTTCTTCTATTTCTATTTTTCTACTTCGTTTTTTTCTACTTCTTTTTTCTACTACTACTACTACTTTTCTACTTCTTCTACTTCTTTTATTTCTACTTCGTTTTTTTACTTCTTCTATTCTTTTATTTCTACTTTTCTACTTCTTCTACTTCTTTTATTTCTACTTTTCTACTTCGTTTTTTCTACTTCTTCTATTCTTTTATTTCTACTTTTTCTCCTACTTCTTGTACTTCTATTTCTTCTTCTACTTATCTTTTTACCTCTCTTCTATCGATAAAGTAATAGAAACCTTATGATTATTCATAACTAGATTAGGTATTCCCGCGTTCACAGACACAAGAAGAGACTAAGCGTCTCTTAGGATTAAAAAGTTTGGTCGAAATGATAATTTTAGTCAAAATTTGCGACATTTGTAAATGGCTTACGGAAGTTAATCCCTTTTTCAGGGTTTTCTCTATAAGTGAAATTTACCGCTCTGTATAGGATTAAATCTTTAAAAACACTAAACTACGGTGATACAAAGACGTCAACCTTTCAAGTATGAAAATCAGTGAGATTTCTCATTCTCTCCCGATTTTATTATTATTATTATTATTAGTAGTAGTAGTAGTAGTAGTAGTAGTAGTAGTAGTAGTAGTATTAGACTTAAAATCCGTGAGTCTCACGGAAAATCTATGAGAGTTGACATGTCTGGTGATATCCTCACATCATTTACTGGTTAAAATCATTTATCGGCATATTTGAGCGGATCTTTACTAACTTAGCATAACCAAACAGTCCTGTAGGATAGGTTAGGTAAAGTTAGATTACGTTAGTATAAGATGGGTAAGGGTATGTTCTGTAAGGTTAAGCTAGGTTAAGTTAGGCTAAGTAAGGTAAGGTAAGTTAGGTAAGTAAAGTAAGACTAAGTTAAGTTAGATTAAGTAAGGTAACATTAGATTAATTTAGATTAAACAAGGTAAGGCTAGGCTAAATTAAGTTAAGTAAGGTAAGACGAGGTTAAGTTAACATAAACTAGATTAAAGTATATCCTGTTTGGACCGTATCTATTTGTGCCCTTGTTTACAATTTGGGGTATAGTGCCCGAAAATAGCACTTATTACTTTATAATCCTGCACCCATGCATAAAGTTTAAACTGGATCAGTTAACTAAAATTGAAAAAGTACTTTTAAATTGATTTTAACGAGGCTTAATGTAACAGCACTGTGCTTATGCGAAAAATTAACCTAAATTTGTATGTATGTATTCCACTAAGTATTTATGTATTCCAACCTTTTTCTACCCGCGACACCCCATCGATTTACCGCCCCCCTCCCCGATAATGAAAGTGGAATCAGCTACGTAGATACCGACTACCTTTAGTGTAATATCTGATCTTGGTTTCCTGAGCAGAGACGTACAACAACTGCTTAATTTGTCTTTCAGTTTACTGAAATATTATCATGGCTTGTTGGATTCCCTCGTCCCGCGCGCGGCACCCGGGTTGGGAACTCCCTGCATTAACCCATTAGTGCCTATTGGTAGAATTTCCTACCGACAAAATTGTTGGTCATTATTGCATCACTTTTTCTCGTATTCACTTGCTCTTCGGTATGAGTCATTGATATGACGCAATCTTTTAGATTACGTCATATCAATGACTCGTGCCGAAGATCGTGTGAATACAAGAAAAAATTATGCAATAATGACCAACAATTTTGTCGGTAGGAAATTCTACCAGTGGGCACTAATGGGTTAAGTAGTACACCTTTTGGTTTGCGTTGAAGCGTTTTCACAAATGAATGACTATACGAATAATTTCGGAGTACAACCAACTAAATATGATCTTACTTTTCGTTCGGGGCAAAAAATTTACTGGGGTACACCTTCAACAGAAATGGAATACCCATTTTTGCCGATGCTCTGAAACGTTACTATTTAAAATGTTAAATTTTGGGGAGAACTTGCCCAGAAACAAAGATTTTCTAAAGCATCAAAAATTACTTATTAGTAATGACTGGGTTGGGTTTTCGAAATTTCATTATTGTCACCAAAATCAATAAAATATCCAAAGAAATGCAAAAATAATACCAATTAGTAACTTTTTTTTTTTTTTCCAAATTTGGCTGTACCAGTCATACAGTATATATATATATATATGAAATCTCAAGCATGAGCGCGCACGAATTTTCATAATGCAACATTTGTCCTCACCAAAGTTCGAACCCAACACCTCATGAATAGAAAGTGAGGGGGTTAACAACTATACTACGACGGGATAAAAGTTAACACAACCCGTCATACATTTAAACAGCCGAGGAAACGCGTAACGACTTTGCGTCAAGAAGAATTTTACGTGTTAACCTTCCGCACTCGAGCTAATGACCAGCATTTCATTCAAATTATCTGGTGCAACTTTCCACCTTCTGTTCAGAAGCTGGTGAGTTAGAAACCTGGTGGCAACAAATTTTGCTATAGCTATACACTGTATACAGTATATATATATACCTACAGGGTGTTCTAAAATTACCTAGTAAACTTTTATGTCTGTCGATCAGTGGTCGGGTTTTGTGAACAATGTGTTGAAGTTGAAGGAAGACACTTTGCACATCTAAAATAAACAATTATTGTTGCTTTTATTATTGTTGTTGTATTTGAAATAAAATTGTTAAATATCGCATAATTTTTGTTAAGATATTGCGTTCATATAAAATTTTATTAGGTAATTTTAGAACACCCTGTGTGTATATATCTATATATAATATCAGATAAACTGGTTAAAACAAGCCAATTCGAGTTTGATTACTTTGCCTTTCTTCAAAACAATATCGTACGAATATAGAATCTTAGATAACAATCCTTTTCGTGCATATCGCGCCGAGAGAACTAAGCCCTTTAAAATGATTTTCAATAGGCCTCTTCTTACCATTAAAAGCAACATTCCATCAATAGCGAGCAACATTAGAGAATGAAATTTGCATCAGTATAATACCAGACAGTCATAAATCCCGAATAACGACCCCATACTACGCGTTAGAAAGTACAACTGAGTCATTGAGCTTCTCTGTTGCGAGGCTTAGGAATCAAATCTGATAAAATCACTATCGTTTTAAAAGCATATTCAAAGGTTAGTTTTATTGAAATGAACCGGATTTCCACATGAATATGGGCTCTACATGTATTTACAGTGGTTGGACAGAATAATGGAAACACTCGCATTTTCGGTGCTGTATTTTCTGTTATTATTAATGGTGTCGCATACTTTACTAAATCGATATTGTGAATGTATGCTATAATGACATAATCTACTATCTTAATAGGCTGATATTAGTTTTCATATTCTTGAAGACTAAGTAAAACATGGTACTTGGAAAAGGTACTACTGACTGTGAACAGGGAATGAAAGTGGGAGCCGTCTGGCTAGTGTTTCAGTGACAAAAATTGTCGAAACTGCCCATGTTTCTCGAGAAACAATCCCAATGGTTATGAATACATGGAAGTAAACAAAAGAAAAAGATCAAATAAGCAATATTAAGAGTAAAACAACACCGACGGAATATGACAGAAGAACTTTATACGAGTTGTAAAGCGCGAACCAAAGACTTCTGCATCAAAACTTTGTTCAGAGTTTAACAATAGTTTGCAATGACCAATATCAATCAAATCGAGGTTAGGGAAACTGTAGTGAAGCCCCTCATAACACCAAACAGTGCAAAAGCTGGTAATGAAGTTGGGGTTGAATGGAATAATGGGAACACTATTGTGCTTATGAGATGCAGTTTTCCACTTCTTTCTACGTATTCATAACCATGGGGACTGCTCCTCGAGATACATGGGCAATTTCGGTGACTTTTATCACTGAGACACCAACCAAATTGGTTCCTACTATCAGGCCCTCTTCACAGTCAGTGACATCTTTTCCAAGTGCCACGTTTTACTTTGCAAAAATAGGGAAGAAACGATATTAGCATATTAAAAATAGAAGATGTGTTCAATATTATGTACATTCATACATCACTCCGTGTAAAATATATAACCCAATTAATGATAACAGAATATATATAGCAGCGAAATTAAGTGCATTTCCATTATTCTGATTATTCTGTCCAACTCCTGTACGTATGTGTATGTATGTATATGTATGTCTGTATATATGTATGTCTGTATGTATGTACACTCTAAATGCCGTTAGATTTTTAATTCCACATACTACGTCCATTTTGGTAGCATTTCAAATATATAAATCAATGCGCGTTCATTATGAGTTTGGTTCTACGTTTCACCTGAAATATAGAGCCAGACTTATAATGATGAGTGTACAGTTTCGCATAAAAAGATCGTCCAGAGGCAAAATTTCTAAAATACATAAAAAAATACTAATTGGTGTTTCTGTTTTTCTTTGGACTTTTTTTTTTTTCAAAAAAGAAAAACCCCACTCGGTACTAATTACTAATTTTTTTATGTTCTTTTAGAAATTTCATTTTTACAGGCGAACTTCTTTCCGCATCTGTAAGTTGAATTATACGTGGGAAATGCTACTAAAACAGAACACAGCTGTATAATGAAACATCTAATGAAGTTTACTGTAGCGATACAAATCAACCCTGTGAATGCAATTTCAACCTTTTTTATATAGATTGGATAATCTTTGAGATAATAATAATAATAATAATAATAATAATAATAATATATTTGCAATAAATACATTTAATTGAAAACGTGACAAGAATAAAATCGAGTTTCAGGTTCACCTGAAGATCAGGGGCCCCAGCCTTCTTTAGTTAGTCTTATAAGGCTAACTAAAGAAAATATCACGACCTAACCTAACCAATAGTTAGGTCAACTGTACGCCCTTGACGATTGGTTAAGTTAGGTCGTTATATTTCGTTAGTTAGCCTTATAAAGCTAACTAAAGAAGGCTGGGGGGCCCTGATCTTCAGGTGATCCGAATTTCATAATGTCAACTCGACCTTATGCAAGTACAGTATATGGATTTCAGATTTCTGTACATTTCAGATTTTTAATGAAAATGACTGACTTAACCTAACCAGACTAACTTAACCTAACCAGAAATATCACGACCTAACCTAACCAATAGTTAGGTCAACTGTACGCCCTTGACGATTGGTTAAGTTAGGTCGTTATATTTTCGTTAGTTAGCCTTATAAAGCTAACTAAAGAAGGCTGGGGGGCCCTGATCTTCAGGTGATCCGAATTTCATAATGTCAACTCGACCTTATGCAAGTACAGTATATGGATTTCAGATTTCTGTACATTTCAGATTTTTAATGAAAATGACTGACTTAACCTAACCAGACTAACTTAACCTAACCAGACGTAACCTAATTGGGCATAATGTAACATAACCTAACCCAAATGAATCTAACCTGACCTAATTTAACCTTCTTAGTATCGATTTTATGCATGTTGATACTGTGTAGATTGACCATATGCATATCGACCATGCGCAAATCAACCTTATGCATGTCGATGCATGTCAACATTGCGGCGATCGAATTTATTTATCTACCCAAAATGAAATTGTATGTATTTATTTAATTAATTATTTTTTATTTTCTTTTAAAGAAAGTGATAATTATTAAGAAAAAAAAAAATATATATATATATAGTATATATATTTGGGTTTTTTTTAAACCCTCAGTCCAACGCGTGTTTGTCCAGCGCGAATTTGCTTATACGAGGAAAAATAAATGCGAACAATTATTTGCCGAAAGCGGACAATTTGATTATACACGGTCCGCCAAACACGCTCTAATACAGTAGTACTGTACGCGTGCCAATGCGCGCTCTAGTGTTTTCTCCTACACTCTCCAACACTCCCGCATCTCCCTCCTCGCATCACCCCTCGCATCACCCTTTTTCTCAGTCCCGCTACCGCGTTAAGTTCAGTGAAGTTGTGTTGGATTGTTTTTGTCGTATTTTGCCGTTGTTTTGCTATTACCCTTTGACAGCAGTATGGCAGCAAAACGTAAAGCATCTGCAAGTGATAGTGAAGAGAAGAAAAGTCGTAAGGTTAGCCAAAAAAATAAAGATTCTAGATAAGTTGCGTGGTGGTATGAGCATAACATCACTTGGCCGCGACTATCACGTGAATAAGTCTACCATACGCACCATCCGAAAGAATGAAGAAAAGATACGTGCTATTTTCATTTAATATATTTTTATTTATCATATGTAAATATCATTATGTTTATGATTTTATTATGTTCTTATTTCATATACAATATAGGTAGGGAAATTCATTTATGGATGAATAAAAAATCTACGTATCTAAGCATTAATGGGAGACTTTACGCGGCCGCGTTCACGTATCCCCATTTATCCCATAAGATATTAAGTTTGTCCAACGCGGATTTACCTAACGCGCCGTTCTCGAGGAACCTAACCCCCGCGTTGGACGAGGGTTTACTGTATACAGTATATATAACAAAATTGGAACCTCCCCACACCCCCGCCCCAAAACAGAATGAAAACAAATAATGTTGGTCAACCTAAGCCCGTGAGCTGTCAAAACTTAAATTATTAATAGACGTAATAAATTATCTTCCATTATCTTTAAAAAGAATTTTTTTTTTATAAAGTATATTCGGATCCTTTCGACAGCACAAACTTCCATTTTGTTCTTGTATATAATATACATACGAAGATCACGCTTTATGATTATTACCACACACACACACACACACACACACACATACAAATGCACACACACACACACACACACACACACACACACACACATGTGTGTGTGTGTGTGTATATATATATATATATATATGACAATTATTTCACGAAAGTAACACGTGAATAATATTTATGATGAAAATAACCACGAAGGAAAAAGTGTTCCTCAGGATGTCATTAGACGAGAGCGCTTGAGCACCATTCTGTGTTTCCTTTTTCCTTCGTGATTTTCATCATATATACTGTATATATATATATATATATATATATATATATATATATATTATCAGAGCTGGGCATTTGCGGCATATTTTGCGGTACTGCGGTACTGCGGTACTACCAAACTACCAACCGGCACCAAACCGGTACGCGGAAATTTGAATGCGGTAGCGGTACTGCGGTACTTTCAGCGATCCTTTGCGGTACTGCGTTATGCGGTTCCGGTTTGCGGTAGTACTGCAGTACCGCAGTACCGCAAAATATGCCGCAAATGCCCAGCTCTGTAAAAATATATATATTTATATATATATATATATTCACTGGTCTCGAAACGTTGTAATGGTTTTTACAACACCGATAAAAGAACTTGTGGCCATTATCAGGAATTATAATAAATAAAAAAACATAAAAAGTAAAATTATGACGAATTTGAGAACTTAAAATGAACTTAATAGAACTTTCCACTAAAATTCAGCAAAGCAAATGTTGAAAATCGAAAGGCTTTTTAAAGCCATCAAAAGCATTAAAAATAATTCACGCCATCTGTAAATCACACATTGAAATTACGCCAATTTTAACATTTTTAACTACAGTAATGGTTCCTGAAAACTGAATAAATAATTGCAACTATCTATATATATATATATATATATATATATATATATATATATAAGCAAACAACCACAAGGAAAAGGAAACACAAAGTCCGAGCGCTTTCGTGATATATTCACATTATCAAGGAGGAACAGAAATATATATATATATATATATGGCATTCATGGATTATGTGTTCATGATGAGATCTGCTCGAGAGAGGGTATTAGATGTGAATGTGTTGAGAGGACTGGCCTTTGGAATATCTGACCACTTCTTGATGAGGCGAAAGTGAAGGTTTGTGGTGGGAGTGGAGCAAGAGGGGGGATAGTGTGCCTGTGAGAGAAGTAGTGAAAGTGAGTGAACTGAGGAAAAGGGATTGTGAACGGATGTGATGTATCAGGAGAGACTGAATGAGGAATGGTGCGGGGTGGGAGAGATTGAAACAAGGGGTGTGGAAGAGGAGTGGCAGATATTTAGTGAAGCGGTGCTGAAGTGTGCGAATGGGGTGGGGGTGAGGCGGATTGATCGTGTGAGACACACTGTTATCCGTGAGAACTGTGGGAGTCGAAGGAGTCTTGTGGAGAGAGCAGATGAAGGGGTGTTAAAATGGTTTGGGCATATGGAGAGGATGGTAAACGTGTTGGAGGCGGAGGGGGAAAGGGGGAGAGATAGACCGAGTAGGAGACGGAACGATAGGGTGAAAAAAGCTTTGGGTCAGCGGGGCCTCGATTTCTGAGAGGGTGAAAGACGCAAGCGGAATAGAAAAAAAGTGAAGCGCTGTGGTATATCGGGGGCAACGGCAATGTGCTGCCTCAGGAATTTAGAGATGGAACCCGGTTTTTAACCGGTGATGAAAATTTTAATCATCACCGAAACCGACGATAAGAACCGGTTTTTCACATTTTTGCGCAAGTCTCCGATCACTTTGGTCCATTTTCTATGAAACAAATGTTTCCAAACGTTCAAAAACATAGTAATTACGTTTTGCATCGTTTCGTATCGTTTTTTGTTTGTTTATAAGTGGAAATAATTGATACTTCAGTCTTGAATGTTATGCGGATGATTGCACATTGATCAGTTAAGATTCTAAGATTTAATACTCCATCATGTCAAAGAAATCAAATGCTTGGTATCATTTCACTCGTAAGAATAAAGAAGAAGCAGAGTGTATGACATGTCACAAAGTTTTAGTGTTGTGGAGGTTCTACTTCAAGTTTTCATCCCACATGAAAGATATTCATGGCATAAAACATCGACCGATTAATCAGCCATTGAAGAAACAAAGAACAGTGGAAGAGTTTGTGCAAAAAATGTCCATAGAAGAGGAAATTTCGAACTTGCGTGTGTAGATGGACTGAGTTTCCAATCAATTGCTAAAAGTGAATTCATTCAAGAAAGCCTAAGGATAAAATACGACAAGCCTCATCCAACTTCCCATATGGTGTCAGAAAAATGGTGCTTGGTTTTTATGAAAAATAGAAACATGAATTGGTCAACTACTTCAAGAATCAGGTGAGACAAGGAATCCGCTATTCATTAACTATGGATGAGTATACATCTTTGCAAAACCAAGATATATTAATATTAATGTTCATGATGAAAATCAACATTGGTCTCTTGGTCTCATGAAAATAAATGGTTCTCTCGATAGCACCAAAACTATTGCAATCGATAGGAAAAGATTGGAAGACTTTGGCTTGGACCTAGATAAGCATATCGTGGGTTGCACCACCGACGGTGCCTCAGTAATGGTCAAATTTGGAAGAGAAATAGTACCTGATCCCAGCAATGCATTGCACATGCTATACATCTCGCGCGGTTTCGGATATCTTGTATTCAAAAACTGCTGAAAATTCAGTTGAAGGGGAAAGTGACCCTACCCCTGAAGATGAAGCCATCGAAGAAGATGAACACTCTGCACATGAGTTAAGCGAAGATGAGTGTGAAATTTTATGCACTGATACAATTTTTGAGTTCGACATAGATGACGTAATTGTTCTTCCAAAACTTCGAGAAGATTACTTAAAAGTAATAAATAAGGTGAGAAAAATCTGCCGCATATTTCGAAAGTCCTTTTAAAAATGAAAGATTGCAGGATTTTGTCAAAGGTGAATTTAATGGAAAGGAAATGAAGCTTATCTTTGACTGTAGAACGAGGTGGAACAGTCTTTTGGCCATGATAGAAAGATTTTTAAAACTCAAAAATTGCATTCCAAAGGCCCTCAGAGTGATACGCTCAACAGAGACGATTTCAGATGAAGAATGGAATGTTCTAAAGAGCCTCTTTGACACGCTTCGTCCACTGGAAATTGTTTTGAAGGGACTCTGTTCCGAAGATGCAAATTTGCTCAAAGCTGAATCTTCCATGAAGTTCATTTTGGGTAAATTTGAAGGCAAAAACAATCCTTTAGCTTTTGAGCTACGTCAGTGTCTCATTGATCGCTGCTCATCGAGAAGACAAAAAGAAGCTGTCGCCTTGCTGAGTTTTCTCCACAATCCCGAGGTCTTGAAAAATGAATCATCAGCACCGTTCCTCTTTCCTTCAAGACAAGCACTTAAGAAGTATGCGGATCACACATTTAAGAGGCTTTTCCAGAAGCTTGCCAGATTTCAGAAACAGACGACCAAGTCCAATCAATTGCTTCGAAACTCGAAGATTCACAATGCAGCTCAGGTCGTGAAGTAAATAATGACGACCAACTTATGAACGAGTACATGTGTGAGATGAACAAACTGAAAATGAAACCCAAAAAAGATTGTTCTGAGACCTTTGACGTAAATAATGAATTCAAATATTTTGAAGCTACTTTGAATAGAAGCGAAAATTTGGATCGAATGTACGAGGCGTTGCTTACAATAAAAGCCACCAGCGTAGAATCCGAGAGAATGTTTTCAGCTGCTGGTTTATTCGTCACAAAGATTCGATCAAGAATGTCAGATCAGACACTTAATGCTCTTTGTTTTCTCAAGTGTTATTTCAAAAATCAAGTTCGATTATAAACTTTTTAATTCAAATGTTACACATACTTGATTGAATCAATTAAAACCTTATTTCTGTTTAATATTTTGATCATTTACCTCCCTAAAAAGCATACAGAATCCCATCGGTGAAAACCGGTAAAAACCGGCTTTAAGAATATAGCGACGGTGAAAACCGGTTTTACACTTTTCGGTTATTTCCCATCCCTACTCAGGATGTATGAAGCGGGTAAACAAGGGAGTAGTCTGCCGGGCCGGGTGGAATTATTGCCCTGAGGCAGGTGCATTATTGTCATGTCAGCTGATGAACTGAATGTGAGCGATTGAGGCGCTTTCTGCCTGTTTCTGACGCGACCTCACTGCGGTGGGAGAGGCGTTTGGATATAAAAAATATATATACAGTATATATATATTATATATATATATCATGTATCATATTTAAAAATATCAAAGTGTTATGCATTAGAAAAAATACATACATTTTATTAATGTATATTTTGGGAGAGATATTGTCTACGGAGTTACATAATCCGTCATAATACAATATATCTTTAAACTCAATTATTTTTACTATTTTATACGTCATTATAGAACAAATAATTTCATTATCACCGAAATAGCGGTGTTTCAACATCAAATTGGATGTTAATTACTATTAGAGAACAGGTTGAAGCGAATTTGGATGTTGAGTGATGTTGGAGTATTGAATATAGATTTATGTCAACATCTTTTATTAGATTTTGTAGTGTTCATTGTAAATTACTGTGATGATAATTGAAGTTTTTACTAATTAATTAAGTTAGTTTTGTTAATTAATGTGTTTTATTATTATTATTATTATTATTATTAATAGAAGTAGTAATGGTTATCAAATTTCAGCTAAAATGTATCATTAGACTGATGACAGTTGGTAAGCCTGCATCCATAAAGCTTATATTATCATCCGACTGCACAATGATGAGAGAAACTTTTCGATTAACAAATTTTGGGATCACTTTAACATATTGCTTCCCAAAGCATTCGGGAAGCAATATGTTAAAGTTATCCCTCCTGGGAAGCAATATGTTAAAGTGATTAACACTGGGAAGCAATATGTTAAAAAGAGAAAGGTTGGTTGGCTAGAAAGAGGTTGGTAATCTAGGAGATAACCTACCGACCGTAAACAAAGCTATAAGTGCCCTAACCTGGCATTCTTTATGTATTTAATGTAGGTTAACTGAATGCCCGGTTAGGTCAACTGAATGCCCGGTTAGGTCAACTGTACGCCCTTGATGATTGGTTAGGTTAAGTCGTGATATTTTCGCTAGTTTTAACGAAAATATCACAACTTAACCTAACCAATTGTCAAGGGCGTACAGTTGACCTAACCGGGCATTCAGTTGACCTAACCGGGCAATCAGTTAACCTACATTAAATATATAAGGAAAATGAAAGGATGCAAAAAGGAGCTACTGAACTCATACTTGTGGCAAATGATGTGGCGTGACCGATTCTTCCGAAATCCACTTTTCCTTTGTGTGACCATATAGCGCAACAATTCTAATAAATTTACTTTCAATCTAATATTTTAACGTGTTATCATTTACTTTTTATGCCTTTAATTTATTAAAGCGAACATTTTTTATCGTACTCCTTATCCTAAATATTGGGAAGCAATATGTTAAAGTGATTAACACTTGGAAGCAGTATGTTAAAATGATATACATTGGGAAGCAATATGTTAAAGAGAGGTTCCTGGGAAGCAATATGTTAAAGTGATCCAAATTTTGGTCTGCAAAATACATTTATAATGTATTAAATACATATTTATGCCAGTTAAGTATACATATTGTATAGAGCAGAAGTTAAAAAAAATGTATTTTCTTTACTACCAACAACAACAAAATAGATATTCAACCTTTCCACCGTCCGCGAGGTTTTTCAGGGCAGACCGATACATTACCATTTGTTTTACATGTTTAAGCTACAAACTCTAAACCTCTCTTTATTTTCATTTTACAGTTCAGTGAGATTTAAATTTTATTATATTTACGTACCAGTAAACATTAACTCGCGTACCATTATGTACTGGTACACGTACCGCAGTTTGGAAACTTTTAGACTATAGATGTTCATTTCTGCATATATTTGTTACGGATTCAACACTGAATTATAGATATTGTTTATGAACTTCACACACACACACACACACACACACACACACACAGGAAAGCGAGAGTAAATGAGAGGGGACCTCATCATCCAATAAAATAATAAGATAATCTAAACAATAGCTTACCCCAATTGGATCCCATTAAATTTTCATAACCCAAAATCATCTTGACATTTTTGATAAAACATTAATTCGAAAATACATAACTAAAACCACAAAAACGTGTGTCAATTTACTCCGATTAAACGCATTACTTCTCTTAACTCAAACCTTGATAAGGAGAGAAAAATAGCCAGTGTTGCTTCAATCTATCTCTCTCTTTGCTATCGCTATTATAACGGACACTGCTCTTCTGAACTCTCTAACTGCATGTTTCCTCCTTTAAGGAGAGTTTGGAGTACCAGACTTTCGACCCATTTTTATCCCTTTTCTGTCCCTGTCTGTAACACAAGAATTAACCTGTTTGTCAATCTTTCATCCGCTCAACCGGTCAACTCCGGAATCATCCTCCTCAATCCATCTTTCCTCCTATCTATGACCTCCAATCTTTCAAACGCAGTGTCCAGGCATCTCGAAAACTCTGGACCTTGATTTCGACTATCTCCTTCTCCCTCTATGGGGAGTGGGAGGGAGACCAATTTTGCGAGCGCTCCCCCTTGGCCCCTTCTTCTTCTATAGAAAATATAAATAACAGCGTAGTTGTCTGGACTGCGTCACAATATCGTGACCTATCACTGGTGACCTTTCCTGAAGTCAAACATGAAATGGATTCACTGCCTCCTCTCGGTAAACATCGTAAAAAGTAGAAACCAGATTTATTACTAGTTTAATTTCCTCCTGGATATAATTCAGTTCATATCGACTGTTTGGTTATTTCTCTCTCTCTCTCTCTTCTCTCTCTCTCTCTCTCTCTCCCTCTCTCTCTCTCTCTCCCTCTCTTTCTCTCTCTCTCTCTTCAGGTAAGCCAAACAATGTGGGACGTCCAGAAGAGAACATTTTTCACATTGTAATAATGAGCTTATTTTATTTAAATATACAATGAAGGATGGAGAGAGGCTTTATAAAAATTTCATTTCATTTACTGAGACTTAAAATATTAGGTAAAATTATTACAATATATATATATATAATATATATATATATATATATACACACACACGAGTGTCAGTACGACAGTAATGCCTCTCTTATTTCTCAGTTTATATTTACTTTATTTATTTGTGTATATATAATAATATATATTATATATATATATATATATATATATATATATATATATATATATATATATATATATACATTTATTTACTATATTTATTTTATATTTGTCACGTATGTATGTATCATCCTTTTAATTATCACTATAATTGGAATTAGATTTAGTGAGAAATAAAATTAGAGGCATTACTTTCGTACCGCCCCTTTTATATATATACACTCTGTGTGTGTGTATGTATGTATGTATGTATCTATGTATGTATGTATGTATGTATAATAGAATATGTTACCAGATATTCATTAAAAGAAATCTTGTTGAGATTTTGCGACTCTTCAAAGGTAAGGAATTTAACTCTCCAATCATTATATCGAATAAGTAAATGGAGTTTGATGCGTTCAATCATTCCCCGATAAGATTTTAATTTAAACCACAAGGTTCTTTCCATTATTCTGTTATTTACCACTGGTTTATAGAACCAGATTTTCCTATATTTGCATTCAATTTGAAGTTTTCTGCAAGGGGAGCACTTGGTTTCTTATCTCTTATCTCTCTGTCTGTCTGTCTGTCTGTCTGTCTCTCTCTCTCTCTCTCTTTCTCTCTCTCTCTCTCTCTCTCCTTTTTTCGTCATATTCCTCTCTCTTTTTCACAATCTATTATAATTGGATTTTTAAAGGAACGTTTTAGACATTTTTATCGTGAGTGGCAAGTCTGATACGATGTCACAGAGGAGCAAAATCCGTTGCTCCAAGCTTAGATTTGATCTTATTTTGCTCTCTCTCTCTCTCTCTCTCTCTCTCTCCGCTATAACGAGCGTGAAAGGGAACATTTTTTGAGTTTGTTCCCTTCCCACCCAAAAAGAAGATAACTTTTTTTTGGAAAAATATTTTCAAGGCGAGAAAATCTATTTAACCTTTTCTTACTTTCCTCGTGTGTATGATACATCTTAAAAATCTTCCTTCTCCTTAATTCCTCCTCCTCAAATTTCGTTAAAGAGATTCTACATAATTTTTTTTTTTACTTTTTGATACGAAAAGAATTCTTTTTTGGTGAGGGGGCGTATCTACAACCATCGATGCGAGAGAGAGAGAGAGAGAGAGAGAGAGAGAGATACTGTGAATTTGATATAATGATATCAATATTACTGTATGTACAACTCAACTAAACCTATTATTTTTTTAAAACTACTACTACTACTGATAATAATATAATAATAATAATAATAATAATAATAAAGGTTATAGTGTTCCATTAGTTGTGATAAGCATGATCTTCCTAATCGGAATCGATGTTGGTTATCATTTAATTTTTTCCCCGAGTTTCCAAAAAGTCAGATTTTTTCTCTAATTATTCGTTCAAATATTTTGGTGAGATATGTAAGCGACACTGGCCTATAGTTTTTGGCTTCGGATCGATCCCTCCTTTATATAGTGGGACTATGCTCGCTCTCTTCAGGATGCTGGGTATTTCTCTCGTGTCTAGTGATCGTCTCCATATCCAATAGAGGGGATTTGCGATTTCATTCTTGCAGTTTTTGATCAGTGTGGCATTCCATTTATCCGATCCTGCCTCCGAGGGTGCTTTTAGTTTTCCTCTAGCTTGTGTAATATCACCTGTTGTAAAGTCGAAGTCCGTTATACTTTCCCCTTGTGCTTCTTCTTCAAAGAACGCGTTTCTATTGCATATTAGTTTACCAGTTTTGGGGATACTGAAAGATAATTCATACTGAGTTCTTAATATTTCAAATACCTCCTTTAGACCATCGGATAAAACGTTGTCTTTATTTTTCAAAGGTCCTATAGTTGCGTGATTTTTCGACTTCCTTTTTTGCAAAATTATAGAAGTACTTTAAGTTAACCTTTATCGCTTCTATAGCGTCATCTTCTCTCTATGTATGCTTTCAATGACTTAATCTATACTCTGCAATTTATCGTTTAATATTTTTCTGATGTTGTTTTCTTTGCAGTTTCTTAATTTTACAGTCACTCTTTTTCTCCTTTGTCTCTCGAACCTGCTTCTCTTTCCTCTTTGTTGCATTTTTGGAACATGTCTTTCCACAATTTCCAGTGTCTTCTCTTCTAATGTAATTAGCATCTCTTTCGTTGTCTTGGCCTTAAAGATGGTTTTCCAGTCTATTGCTTCCATGCTGGATGCAATACCTTCCCACTTTATAGCTTTGGAGTGAAAATTATAAACTTTGAATTTGCTTCTTTCTATAGTGCTTGTTCTTTCCTTTACTGTTGCTTTTATATTGGTTGTTATTTCAATAATGTTGTGATCTGATATTATAGTTGGGGATATTTCTGTGTTATCAATTAGATTACTGTTGTTTGTAAATACCAAATCTAGGCAGTTGTTTTTTCTTGTATTTTCTGTTTTTTCTTGTGTTATCATAAATTCATCGGCTAGAGCTAGGGGCATTTTGCCCGCTCCTGGTCTTCCCGTGTGCCCTCCTTATCTTGGTGTATACATATATTATTTCCTATCCTTTAATATTTCATAAGTGGAAAATTAAAATCACCACAGAGAAAAATATTAGGGGTTGGGGAGTGTAGATCTTTCACCCAGTTCCTGACCTCTGAGAATGTTGAAGTTGGCGTGTTCTGGGGTCTGTATATTACAATTGGTACCATATTTAATTTTTCAACTTTTGCTGCTACAGATTCTACGTAGTTATTTGAAGTACTCATAGCCATTTCTGCCCTGTTTTTGTGTTTTAAATAGCACATCCTCCTTTACGCCTTACTGACTCGGAGTATGTTATAGTTGTCAATTTGTATTTCTGTTTTGTCAACACAAAACTCACAGTTTTCACAGTTCGCCTGGCAGTCCTTTAGATGGGTTTCCCTGAGGCATGCAAAGTCTGCTCCGGTTTCTTGCACGAGTCTTTTCAGGTATGTGACTTTGTTCAGGGAATAGTTTGGTTTTAGGCTTTGAATGTTGGCTAGGATTATTTTTATTTTTTCGCTTTCGTTTTTCCTTTTATGTAGTTCAGATTCGTTTTCCAAAATGGTGGTGCACGTTTCGTTGCCCTGTAATCCTCCGAGAATTTTCCTTTCTTTATCTATTTCGATACCTGTTGTCCCGATATTGCATATACTGTAATGTCTTTCTGTATTTATTCTGTACGGCTCTCGGATCCCCGTATTTTTTCAGTTGTCTTTGTATGTGTTTGATAGTATTTAATTTAAGATATATTATATACAGTGTGTGTGTGTGTGGTGTGTGTGTGTGTGTGTATCATATATATATATATATATATATATAGAGTAGAGAGAGAGAGAGAGAGAGAGAGAGAGAGAGAGCGAGAGAGAGAGAGCGAGAGAGAGAGAGAGAGAGAGAGAGAGAGAGAGAAAGAGAGAGAGTGTTTCACACATCATCCTTACAAATTCAACTAAATTTCAATTAAATTTGTAAAGGTAATTTATGGACACATTGTACAGTATAATCGCAGTATTGGGTAAACTCCTTAACTCTCTATGGACAACTGCTACGAATCGGTAAGATTTGAGACAAATCATTCCGTCCGAGACAGGTAAATAACTTTAAAAAATTATTTTCATAGTTATGTACAGGGTGTTCATAAATTATCTTCACAAATCCAATTGAAATTGAATTAATTCGATTATTTACCTTCTCATTCTGAAACTCAAATTTTTTTTAAAAATCCGTAACAGAGTAACTGGTTATATGGGTTAATATTATTCATATGGATTTAGTTAACTAATTCAAATACTAAATTTAACATGAAAATGTTAAAGGTTTTAATAAAAAAAAATTTCTTAAAAAAAATACAGAGTGGAGTAAAAAAAAAAAAAAAGAATTTTACAATTACGGTATTTATTTCATTTTAAAGATGTATTTTAATGGACCTTTTAATAGAGCTTTTAAAGATCTTTTAAAAGACATTTGACCATGTTGGAAGTAGTAAAATTCACTAAATAAAATGTTCTACCCCGTGGTTAGTGGGTAACACCTGTAAGCGAAGTGAAGACGCTGAGATCGGGAGTTCGACTCCGATGCTGCTAGTTAATAATAATCCAGGAATTAGCGCAATGGGACACGTTCTTCTGGCCTGTACCAGTTCATGGCTCTCTTGGCTAGTTATTATTATTTGCTACACACAGACACCCACGCACACACACACATATATATTAGGGTTATGACGTTTTTATAACCTCATGTTCCTGTATCATAAATCGATGAACTTTTGCCCCCCTGACAATGAAAATAACAGTTTTTTCGATATATTTTGAAAAACTTCACCCCAAAATAAAAAATAAAAAATTAATAAAATAATAAATATTGGTTGCTCCTTGGTATAGCTATTGCAGATGGGTCTCTGTTCCAGTGATTTTCCAGAGTATTTAGTGCTTTTCGGTATTGTTGCAAGATATTGGACAATTTATGATAATCATCAGGTAACCAATCTAGAATGGTGCAATGCAGCTGTCTCGAATATACTAATATACTTACTATATTTGCTTTCGGGGTGACATTTTTTTTAATTCTGAAGAATTAGGCCCTTTTTTATTGTTTTCAAGCAAAGCTCATCGATTGATGATACAGGAAACAATATTTATGACAAAAAATTAAAGTCATAACCCTAATATATATATATATATATATATTATATATATATATATATATATATATATACAATGAATTAAACCTAATCTAATCTAACCTAACCCAGCAGCCAAAAGCCGAAATCAGTCAGTCAATATGGGTAATTAAGCAGTCATTACCTGTATCGAATGATTTCATCTTTTGACTCTCTCACACACACACACACACACACACACACACACACACACATATATATATATATATATATATATATATATATATATATATATATATATAAAATGTTATTTCTCAATTATAACTGACATTCCAACATTTTTTATTATTTTTAATTAATCTTATAATAACTTTTGGCATGTCTTGACGTACAGTTTACATCTAACTCTAAATTAATGATTCTCATACCCCGAACGTCCAATTGTTTTGCAAAAACATTACTTTTACTTGATAAATGATGAAAACTCCCCAGAAATTTCTCATACGCTTTTCCAAGTTCAAATATTAATTTTAGAATCCGTTCTTAAGGATGAAAGAGAAGCGTGAATTCTCTAATTAATGTTATATAAAGTTTAAATTTCTTTCAAAAGTATGCCCCCCCCCCCTTCTATTAAAGTTTGACCCCAGACGAGAGGAGAGTAAAGAATATAATATCGTATTTTGTGTATATATAAGCTTTTTTGGAGGGACCGTGATATAGTCGGAATATTTACGTTATTGTATTACTGAATGTTTATCTGCTTTGAATACCCAAAGCAATTTAAGGGTATTGTAGCTCTTTTTTTCTTTTTTTTTTAATTCATGCATGCGATATTTCTGAATATATATAATATATAATATATATATATTATATAATTATATATATATAATAATAATAACTTTCGCTAAATGGCTACTGCGTGCATCTTGCTCTTACAAACTTGAATTTAGGAGTATGTATATGCGTATTATTTTATTAATGTCGACATATATATATATATATACGTATGTAAATATACATCCTTCCCTGTCCCTCACTTCAATGAGAGCAGAGCACGAACTATAGAACTAAGCAAACATTTCTCTAATCACGCTGTTTACCTTATCTTTCTCAAGGATAATGTACTGTCGGTATCACTAAGAAATAAATATTATCCATCATAAATAGCAGAAATGTATTCAGATCTGTCACAATTTGTTTTATCTTTCATATCTCTTTGAAAATAACTGTTATTGGTATCAAGTTTGGTTGCAAATGCAATATAATCCAACGCTGCATGATAGGCTCTCTTTTTTTGTTTTGCAGCTGTTCATTGTATTACTGAGAGCCCAGTAAAGACTAAAGCGTAAGGGTGAAATTAAACGGGAAAACTAAGTGTCCCATTTGAAGCCGTTCCCATCCTCATCCGCCGCTCGAAAGCGGAAATTTCAAGTTTGGGAGAGGGATTTTGTGATTTGAGAAAGGGTAAATAGGGCGGTGACGCAGCCGCATGCCCCACGAGTATTTTATATGAAAAATCAAACTTAAGGTACAATCCTACAGTGCTAAAATGAGAATGGATTGATTTGAAATCGTTTCTTTCGAGATTCCCACTTTCGGATTTCCCATTCTCGGACGATGATTGAAATGGGAATTATCGAGATTGGGAAAAAAACACAACACTTTCCAATTCTTCTCATGCCCCTTTTTATACTTTTTATACGGTTCCACGAATCAATATGGAATCTCTGTCAAGCCGTAATCCAATCTATAACAATGAAGGTTGTTCTCTATTTGTTACGATATCAAATACAGACTTTCTTTACCAGTCTCTCACCACAAGTGCCAAACCACTTAATTTTATCTTTACCTCACGTTGTTATCATTATTATTCCTATAAAGATAAGAACAAAATCTTATTAGAACCTCCTTTTGATTTTAAGAAGCCAAAATCTACAGGTAAAGGTGAAAGCTAGCATCCAAGAAGCTCATTTCGCCACGACGTTGGGGTGAGTGTGCCCCAAGGATCACCTGAATCAGAGCGGAAACAGAGTAAGCGGCCAGCTTAATTCCACCCGATGCCAGGGGCAGGGAGCAAACCAGCACCACACCGCTCGGAGTCCGTCACCGTAACTACAGAGGTAAATTATAAGATAAAAGTAAAAGATACCACTCGGAAATGTTATACCATTCGCTACCCTATTTTCTTACGTAGTGATACTAAACAAACGCCGTTTTCCTATAAGCGAAGTGAAGACACTGAGATCGGAGACTCGACTCGTCCTGATGCTGTAATAATAATAATCCATGAAGTAGCGTAATGAGTCGCGTTCGTCTGGCCTGACCACTATACCATTTTCTGACCCTCCTAACTGATTACTATCATCGTAACGAGAGACGGAAAAAAATAGAAAATGTCCTTCTTAACCCCCCCAAAAATGTCTAAAATTATCATATAACATTTTAGTAACATTTAACGGAACAAAAATTAAATTAAAAAGAGAGATACTAAACCGAACTAACATTTAAAACCATTTTTTGTATTTGTATTTAGTATGTTAATAATGTTCATAACAAGAAATGCGACGTTCTTAGTCCGCAAAAGCGCAAATTTTCACCAAAATATTTTTGAAATTATCTTCGGTCGACGATATTTCAATTAATTTAAACTCACTTCATTTGTTAACCATTTTAATGGATTTTTTTTCTTATCCAAATTGATTTGTACATTTTTTGGATCAATGAAAGAAAGCCACACCCCAAAAGTTTCTAGTAAACAATGCCACTCTAAAAAATGATCGAGTAAACAATGCCCCCCCCCGCCCCCCAAATCACTAAAGTAAAGAATGTAAGTAAAAACACCTTCATAAGGAATTGTTTATTATTTATTACTGGATGCCCCAGATGATTGGTTAGGTTAAGTCATGATATTTTCATTTAAACTAACTAAAATATCACAATTTAACCTAAACTAACCTAAATAACCTACCTACCTAAATAACTTACAGATCAATGAAAGAAAGCCACCCCGAATTGTGTCAAGGAAAGAAAGCCACCCCCGACCCGTTTGGGGGTGGCTTTCTTTCAGTGATCCCAAATTTTTTTTTTTATTAATTTTGTTTGAAAAGAAATTATAATTTATAATTTATAATTTACGTTTATAAATACTATATAATTTATTAATTAAATTATTTTTCAACAATAAATTAAAAATAAAGATAAAACGGATACTGCCCTTTATAAGTTAAATAATATTACATAAATGGGTGTGTATTAAATATATATATTATATATGATACACACCCACAGCAAAATAATAGAATGAATGCAAGCCCCTTTCGTATACTGCAATACCTCATCGATGATAAAGTATAGTAATATTCGAAAGGCCTTCAAATAATTTTATTAATTCCTTGTGTGGGTGTGTATCAAGTATTAACTTCCCCCTGAGAAATTGAGAAAGTCACACACACACACACACACACACACACATATATATATTATATATATATATATATATATATATATATATATATATATATATATCAGCCAATTAAATCTTCAATGTATGATTTAATTAAACTTTACAGTGCACGCGCGCAGGTAAATTAAATTCTGTTTTGCTTAAGTTAAAAAGTTAAATAATTCACGTCCTTTGAAAGGGGAAACCTTTAAATTTTGAACTCTTGCAAACTTCAGTTCATACATTCCTGTATCTACTCGAATATATATATATATATATATATATATATATATATATATATATATATATTGTGTGTGTGTATTAAAAGATCAAAAATGATAAATTATAAATTTAAAAATTATACAAATTTATAATTTATAATTAAATTTATAATTTATCTTTTCGAATCTTTTACTGTATGTGACTCATTTAATAATTTCTTAGTTTGTTTTAAGAAATAGTCGCTTATCTTTTACTTTATATATATATATATATATATATATATATATTATATATATATATATATATATATATTATTATATTCGCAAAAATATCTCCACTAGGATTTGAATTCAGCACCTTTTGAGTAGAAAGCGAGGGCGCAGACCATCAGGCTATACTACAAAGTAAAAGCTAGTACAACCTGGCATATATTTCAGCATCCGCGGAAATACATATAACGCTTTGGGTCCAGAGGTGTTTTATGTACTACTCCCCTGCCCACACCACCTGCATTCGAAGCAATGACAGCATTTTACTCAAATCCTTGGTGTGACACTAGCGAACCATATAGCTGGAATATCATGCCCCTCCCTGCAGGATCCGAACCTAGCACCCTTAAATAGAAAGCGAGGGCGTGACCATCACGTATGTACGTTGTATTGGCTTTTACCTCGTACCGTGATGTTTAGCGTCCTCGCCTTCTATTCAAGAGGTACTGGGCATAATGTAAAATCATGTGTATATATATAAAACACAAAAGCTGAATTATTATTATTATTATTATTATTATTATTATTTATTATCAACGTAATTTTCTAAACGACTTTTATCTTTTTAATATAAAACAGATTTGGTCTTAATCCCTGGGGCGAAAATGCCCTTCAAAATCAATAAGAATAACAATGTATTGAAGTAATAAAATATTCATATCAGATTATAATTTACATAGCCTCATCCTCCGTGTGTATATATACACATAGTATATATATGATGCTTAAGAGAGAGAGAGAGAGAGAGAGAGAGAGAGACCCTCCATGAACACTGAAAATCCACTTCAATTTTCCAATCTGAAAAATTTGAAATCACGGAATGGAAACTCTAAAATCAGATAAAAAGTAACGAGTAACACCTGGAACCCCTATTTCCCCACAGGGAGTGGGGTGGGGTAGCGTCATCTACAGAGATAAATATGTTACTAAAAACAACAAAACCCGTTTTAGATGACCGGTTTTTTGTTTAGATTAAATAAAACAAGAAATGAAATACAGGGTGTTCGGAAAGTCACTGTGCACTTATATAATCGAGATCGTCCACTCACGCTTGATGACCTGAAAACTGCAATAACTGCGTACATAAGGTCCATTTCAAAAGAAGAACTGACAAAGGTGTTTCAAAATAAAATAAGACGGGTCCAGGCCTGTATTGCTGTTAAAGGACATCACTTTCAACACCTTTTATAAGTTCTGATGGTCCCATCCATAACCTCTATCATATATGCAATGTTATACTATTGTATGCTATTAAATAAATATAAGTACACAGTGACTTTCCGAACACCCTGTATAATAAGGGTGATTCAAAAGTCAGGTTACATAGGGAAATACTGTATTATGTAATGATACAGGGGAATAGTCACATCATATGTTCGATATGGCCACCGTTAACGGCAATGCACTTGTGCAGCCAGCTAGGAATATCACATCAATGCGCTCCTCCTTCGATAACATCTCATAACTCATTTACCTGCAAAGAAACAGAAAAGCCCAATGTAACCTGACTTTTGAATCACCCTGTACAATATAATATATATATATATATATATATATATATATATATATATATATATATATACAGGGTGTCCGAGAATTATCTGTACAATTTTTGGCTGTTATTAAAAGTCAATCATGAAGTGTAGAAATTCCAGTGTTGTCCCATTTTACAGAGAATCTCATTAAGTTTTTTCTGATACCAAGTTTTGACAAGTTTTTTAGAAATTCCAGTGTGTCCGAACATTATCTGTACAATTTCATCTTTTAATAAAATTCTTAATAACACACGTAAAATTCCAAACAAGATTATTTAGAATCTGTATTTTCAAACGTTTCTTTTATTAAAGTAACGTTGTTACAAACATTCGATATGTGCACCATCATTGATTCGCAAAACATCCAATCGATACTCCAAATGTTGCCATGTACGCTGCAGCATATCCACATCAATTCGCTCAATAGCAGCTGTGATTCTTGCTTTTAAATCATCAATGTCTGTCACCCGCGTATTGTACACAAGATCTTTGACGAATCCCCAAAGAAAGAAATCACAGGGTGTGATGTCGGGAGATCTAGCCGGCCAATGAATTGCACCTCCACGGCCAATCCACCTGTTTGGGAATGTCTCATTCAGGGACTTACGGACGATCAAGGCCCAATGTGGCGGTGCGCCATCTTGCTGAAAAATGATGCGTGGATGCAGTGCTTCCAATTGCGGATAGACAAAGTGTTGCAACATGTCCAGGTAGGTATTGGAGGTCACTGTTGATTCACCGAAGAAAAATGGTCCAATCACGCGATCATGTAACAGGCCACACCACACATTAACTTTAGGACTGTCTCTGATGTGCTCTTCTATGCAATGTGGATTTTGTGACCCCCATATGCGCACATTTTGTTTGTTTACCTTGCCTGAAACATGAAAAGTTGCCTCGTCCGAAAACATGATTCTTGCCAAGAACGCATTGTCCTGGTCGACTCTGTGAAGCAGAGTCATTGCAAATTCCTTAAGGGAGACCTTATCTTCTTGCGTAATCTGTTGCAAGATTTGCAACTTGTAAGGATGCAACTTCAAACGTTTACGCAAGACATCATGCACTGTCGAACGAGGTATCTGTAACTCTCGTGATGCAATTCTTGTCGACTTGCGTGGACTGCGAACAAAAGCCTCTCGAATGCGCTCGACATTTTCAAAACGTTCGAGCCCTGCTCCTTTCTTATGCTCTACACTTCCAGTTTCCTTAAACCTTTTATACCAAGCTCGTATGGTTACTCTTGATGGAGGGTTTCTGTTGTAATTAGTTCTAAACCTTCGTTGAACTTGTGTATCTGATTTTGTTTCGATAAACCATTCAACACACTGTGCTTTCTCCTGTGGATTCATTAAGGATGAGGGTGTGTATGAATATCTGAAAAAGAAAAACTTGTCAAAACTTGTTATCAGAAAAAACTTAATGAGTTTCTCTGTAAAATGGGACAACACTGGAATTTCTACACTTCATGGTTGACTTTTAAAACAGCCAAAAATTGTACAGATAATTCTCGGACACCCTGTATAATATATATATATATATATATATATATATATAATATATAGAGCTACCAAATGTATTTTGTTGCTTTTATTTTGTTTAAAACAAAGGAAAGTCATATATTTAAAACAATAAAACAAATTTAAACAAACACCTTTTGTTTGGATTAAATAAAAGAATAGTAAGAGTAGAATAGTAATTTTTTTTAAGTAGTCACAACAGCAATATTTTAAATTGCTTCCTTTCCATACAGGGTTAATATTAACTTTGTTTTAATTTTTAAAAAAGTGTCTTGCTTTGTTTTATTCCAAATACAAAGTTTTTAAATTCTTTTTTTTTTTTTTTGTAGAAAGGCGAGGCCAAGGGCAGGTGGGTGCCCGAAAAAATGCCCCACCTTTATAAGAAAGAGCCAAAATCAAAGTCTCCGATGTTCATAATTCTATTTTTTTTACATTTCGAAAAGATTGTGTAGTGTGTAGAATGTAGTGTAGTGTGTAAAAGAGGGAGAAGTGTGTGTTTGAGAACATGCTGGACTGCTCACAGGGTAAATGATAAACAGAAAAAGGATTAGTTAAGGAGGACAGTGAGAGGAGAAACGGGAGTTCCAGCCCTCGCTGTCTCCTACGTAACATCCCTCCTGGAGTACCTCCCTGGTCGATTGGTCTGTATAATCTCTTCCTATAAAAATTTTAACCTAAAAAATTATTTAATAAATTTTAGTAATGCAGAGTGAAGGAATAAATACCCAATTTGTTAAATACCCTCGTACTAGGGCAGTGGTATTTAAACTTTTTCGTACTGTTACCCCTTGTGCTAGCCAACAAAACCGTAATCCCCCCCCGGTCCCCTTTTTAAATGGCAAATATGAGAAAAGGAAAATTAAAAAAGAACAACAAAATTTTTGTGAAACCATAACTCAGCTTTCTTTTGGACAGTGGCGCCACCTTGTTACCCCACCCCCACCCCCGAAAAAGGCCGAATTACCCCCAGTTGAATACCACTGCACTAGGGGATAGCGTAATGAGTAAAGTACTCCGTACGTTACGTGAAAAATCTCATGGAAAGCGGTTCGACTCCGATTGAGGTAAAATGTGTTTATATAAATATGTGTGTGTGTGTGTGTGTGTGTATATATATATAAGGTGTATAATTGAATGTATAGTAATTAAATTAAAGTCAAGAAATTCAAATTAAAAAGAATCAGAAAATTAAATTAAACATTTTGGTAATTCTAAAATAAAAATAAATTATTTTTAGCAACAAACAAATTGTTGTTTAAAACAACCACGCAAAATTTGCTCAACCAACTAAATGTTTGTTTAATATAGCATATAATTATTATCAACAAAATTCATTTTGTAACACGAGACAAGAATTTGGGAGACTAAAATAAGACACAAATTTTGTTAAAACACATTTTTTTTTGTTTAAGTCAGAAAAATATTTAGTTCTGTGTATATACAGGGTGGTCACAAAGTCTCTTTGTAGTGACATTACGGCATATGTGTATGTTCCTTTGTTTTTCATGTAAAGGGACTTTGTAACCACGCTATAGAGTCACCTGAACCCGAGCAATGACAGGGTACACGCGGTCGGTCAACTCAAACCACGACGAATGAAAGAGTCGAACCCATGCGGGTCTCTCGGAGTTCGAGTCAAGTTTCCAACCAAAAGGAGCCACAGGAGATCTGTAATAATGGCAATCAGTAAGGAGGGCCAGAAACTGGCACAACGGTTAGACCAGACGAATGCGGCCCATTGGGCCCTAAGTCCTACATGGATTATTTTTAACCAACACCATCGAGAATCGAACCCCGATCTCAGTATCTTCGCTTCGCTTATAAGAAAACGGTGTTATCCAGTGACCCACGAGTGCTGGCAGAAGCTCTTCAAATAAATAACTTAAAAAATAAAAGTTAAATAAAAAAATATGAATTAAAATAAGACAAAATAAAAGATGTCAAAATTTAAATCAGTTTAAGTGAAAGTCAAAATCAATTAAATGAAAGTTTTGATTAACTTCATTTCTGCCATTAAGTTTTAGACAAGAAATTAATTTAAAATTTTGACATCGCAAAGATGTTCCACCAACGTTTCAGAAACAGATTAAATTCAAAGGAATATATGTATATATATAGGGCGGACGATAAGTCCCAATCGGTTATAATTAAAGTGGAAATCCATCTAGCGGAGCTCTTTAATTTGTATTTTTGCTTTAATTATAATCGATTGGGACTTATGGGTCACCCTGTGTATGAAACATTATAAACATTATAAAAACTTTAAAAACTCAACTCTTTTCATAAGTCTTTCAAAGAGGTAATAATGAATTATAAAAGTATTCCTCTTTTGTAAGAAATTGTAGACACCAATCGACCAGGGAAGTATTCCGGGGGGGGGGGTACGTTAGGCAGGATTCAGAGAGTGCTGGAACTCCCGTTTCTCCCGTCACTGTCCTCCTTAGCTGATCTTTTTCCGTGTCTCATCTACCCTGTGAGCAGTCCAGCATGCTCTCAAACACACACTTTTCTCCCTTTTCTTCACAACATATAGAAGACCTTAAATGTCCCCACTTCTGGTTTCCCCGCTGCCGATACCGGGAACGCAGACTCGGACAGCGGGGTTCGTTCTGCTTCTGCCCATTCGAGATGTTCTGGGCCTTTGCCTGATTCATTTTTCATAAACTTTTACAACATTTGTGGTCTCCTTAAATTTTTCGATCTTTTCAATCTGTTGAACACCACCTATCACCATCTCTTCTAAACCTCACCTTACCTCTTCCTTACTGAAACTCCCGTATCTGGAACCACAAACAGGAACCCTTTTTCTGTACCCCCCTACTTTCTCTATACTCAATTTCATTCCAATGGAGGATGTTGTGTATATGTACGCAACGACCTAACTCTCTTCTTCCTCGATAGGGGGGGGGGGAAAGGAGCTGTTTAGCGGGCATTCGCCCTTGGCCCCTCTTTCCTGCATAAAAGAAAATTCAGGCGTTGTCTAAATTATCAGTTATCAAAAGCGATTTATTCATTAAAATGCTTTGTAAAGACAAAATCTGAACTTAAAAGACATGTTTTTTTTTGTCTTTAAAGATGGCTCAAATTTTTCCGTACCAAAAAAAGTTTTTTTAGTTTAAGAAAAAAAAGTGTTGTTGCAGTGCAAAGCTTTTTCAACAGGGTGAAGGAGAGAAAGAAAGACTTTAACTTTAAAATACACATAAATATTAAGGTAATAAAATTATAAATAACCTTTTTTAAAATAGTTTCATAACTGTAAATGTTTACATCCATTCTGAAAGTATGAAAAAATTATTCAGAATTTTTATTATTAAGTGAGAGTTTTAAACAAACAGGGAGATGCATATAAAGTTACACTCTCTCAATATACCCAATGAAAATATATCCAAAACAAGTGTATTTAATTACATAGACCTTGCTTTTATTACAGTACAGTAATTCAGTAGAGTATCCGGACTCTCTCTCTCTCTCTCTCTCCTCTCTCTCTCTCCTCTCTCTCTCTCTCTCTCTATATATATATATATATATATATATATATATATATACCACACACACACACACACACACACACACACACACACACACACACATATATATACGTATATATATAAGGAAATCATAAAGCTACAGAATACGTTTGTTGTCTGTTCGATCGAAAAAGCCATCAACAATTGTGCCATTATGTGTAAAAAACTATATGTTAAAATAATCCGGAGTGAATTTGGTTACGGTAAAGATACTAAGACGTAGAAAGGCAATAAAACCTATAAAATATGCAACGAAAACCGGAATAATATAATTAAGTAACTCAATAATGACCTAAAAGCAAAATTTGATATACAATTAACGGAAGAGAATAAATGTATACAAGCCATATGAGCAATCCCAAAATAACGTCATGTAAAACTTGCAAATTTTGATTCATCGTAAATTCAAAACAGGTCACCATAAAACCTGTTTCGCAAGACGTAACTTTATGATGATTTAAATTAATCAAAAAATGTTTTATTATTATCGTCAAGGAATAGAAACAGAAGCGGGATTAATTGTTTTATTCGTCTATCGACAATTCTATCTATCCAATGTTTAGATAGAAGGAAAAACGAAGAAACAGATTGTAGTTATGCTTTTGACTTCTCAATTCTGTGAGCAAATCTACCAGAAGTATTTAATAGGCCTACATTAAAACCTTATTAAAAATGGTAGTAAATATTGGCAATATAAATACATAGTAATCGATAGGATAGGATAAAAGGCATACTGGAGTGATATACATCAACCCAAATATTATAACACAAATATTATGACCAAATTTATAGAAGCCATAGAATATTTTTTGAACAATACCTACTGTACATTACAATAAATAATATTAACAGCATACGATAGAAAGGAATCGCAATGGGGACAAAGAGCAGTTCGTATATAACCAATTTATATCTGTCGTACGAGGAACTCCCGTTCATGGAAGGGCGGTTGAGGCGTCTCAGCAGCGATACTAGCCAAATATTTAACAGCAATGAGCGATGTATAGAAGCGATAGCTGTACGACAAATATACCGAACTTCAAAGAACTTGCGAGACATATTTACCCCCCACAATTAAAAGTAAAAGCAGAAAATGACAACAGAGACAAAGAAAATTTTCTAGACTTGAATATACAAATTACAAATTTGAAATTGCAAAAACACGCAACGTTCAAAATAAAACGAACAATTTAAAATTTAATGTGATAACATTATCTTTTAAGAATACTCCAATTACAAATAATTAACGTACCAATTTTTTTTATTCACGAGTACTCAGATATGCGAGGATATGCCGTAAATATGAGGATTTTAAACAAAGCGTAAAATACATAGTGAATATTCCATGCGATAAAAGATTCAATAAAGATAAATTGATTCACATATTTAAAATGTTAACGTGGGAAATACCAAATATGTTAAACGCATTGAACCATTCAATTACGTATTAATAATTTCGATATATACGTCATGCATACATCGTACGAATGTATGTGCTGCATATATATATATATATATATATATAATATACTATAATTACTATAATTATATAATATGTACATATAGTACGTGTGCACGCACGCAATACCGCTTACCCTGTAGACTTACCCACCGCACGCCATATATATATATATATATATATATATATATATATATGGCGTGCGGTGGGTAAGTCTACATGGTATTACAGAGCTGGGCATTTGCGGCATATTTTGCGGTACTGCGGTACTTGCGGTACCACCGCACTACCACCCCGGGCCCCCATAACGCAGTACCGCAAAGGATCGCTGAAAGTACCGCAGTACCGCTACCGCATTCAAATTTCCGCGTACCGGTTTGGTACCGGTTTGGTAGTGCAGCAGTACCGCAGTACCGCAATATGCCGCAAGTGCCCAGCTCTGCATGGTAAGCGGTATTGCGTGCGTGCACACGTACTATATGTACATATTATATAATTATAGTAATTATAGTAGCTAATGATAAACTTCATAATTGGCTAGTGGGTATGTACTGTAGACTATTCTGAAAAATACGGGACTATCTTTAATATCTTTCATAAGATTTTTATTAGAGTAGGCGGCGCTTACCTAGCTTACCCTGAATGCACACCACTGAATTATATATATATATATATATATATAATATATATATATATAATATAGTCATGCGGTTTGCTTCTACAAAGCTTCAATTTAATATTTAGGAGAAATCCAATGACAAGGAGGAATGTAAATGCCATGAAAAGTCTTCTTTAATGCGCAACGTTTCGAGCAATACGCTCATCATCAGGCTAGATAATAACAATATGAAATTAGAATCAATAAATAAATGTGAACAAGACAAAATAATTTCTATAAAAAGACTAAAAGAAGAGGGTTAAATTCAAAGTTATAAAATTTACATATAAAATTACAAGAATTTTAAAAGCTATTTTTAAATTACATATAGTAAATTTGAAATTAGTACACTGGAATAATTAACACTAATACAATGGAATAATTAACACTACGAACCTTTCAATGCTGGTTCCGAGGCACGAGTAATTTAAAACAAAACAAAACAGGAAACAAGCTATGGGTTGGGCGGTTGGAGTTATAAGTTAGGGGAGGGGGGATTATAAAAAATTGGGGAGGGGGGAGGGGAGTTGGGGAGGGGGGGTTTATAAAAATTTAGAGGGACAGCTATATGTAATTTAAAAATAGCTTTTAAAATTCTTGTAATTTTATATGTAAATTTTTATAACTTTGAATTTAACCCTCTTCTTTTAGTCTTTTTATAGAAATTATTTTGTCTTGTTCACATTTATTTATTGATTCTAATTTCATATTGTTATTATCTAGCCTGATGATGAGCGTATTGCTCGAAACGTTGCGCATTAAAGAAGACTTTTCATGGCATTTGCATTCCTCCTTGTCATTGGATTTCTCCTAAATATTATATATATATAATATATATATATATATATATATATATATATATATATATATATATATATATATGGATGAATTTTACAATTAAACACGTGAAATGAATGAATGATGCAAACCCACAAGGAAAAGGAAAAATGATTTCAAGGCCTTTCGTGTATTCAGAAGTACACCTCGTCAGGGAATAAAATAAAATAAAATTAAAATTAAAATGTAAGTTAATAAAATTCCCTGACGAGGTGTATTTCTGAATACATGAAAGACCTTGGAATCATTTTTTTTCCGTGCGGGTTTGCATCATATATATATATATATATTAGTAGTGGACCGGATATCCGCATCCGCATCATTTTTAACATCCGCATCCGCACTTCTGACTGCGGATGTTATGCGGATGTTACCTCTAATAAATTATGCAATTTACAATTAAATTAGCTTATAAGTAGCTTATAAGGCCCAGTCATGCACATTTCATGTAAAGTATTAATTAGTAATGAACAAACAAATATATAAACCTCAAAATATAAATACCTGGTAACAGAAAATTTAATGAAACTTGTTTCATTGAATTTTCTGTGGCTGAAACTCTTGAGAAAGTTATTATTTTTATCATAATGAAAACATTAATATTAATTTTAATTCTTATGCATTGCCTCCCATAATAGTAATATCACGAAATTTGAAAATTATGTCATATATTTATAATTCTATATTATATTGATAGATTAACTAAATATCCGCATCCGCATCCGCGGATATTGAAATTAAAGATCCGCATCTGCATCCGCGGATGTTGAAAAACTGACATCGGTCCACCACTTATATATATATATATATATATATATATATATATATATATATATGTGTGTGTGTGTGTGTGTGTGTGTGTGTGTGTGTGTGTGTACAGAGAGAGAGAGAGTATATAAAGAGATGTATACCAAAAAAATGTACTTCCGTAGGACGTAGTTTTCTTTAAATTTTATTCAGTTTGTGTTTACAAAGGCAATTTTCTCCGTGTTAAAACGAGTCTTCGAATAACGTATATGAAAAATATTATTCTAAACAAAATACAGGGCTGTATACGGACGGTTTGTGATTGCGGATACTTGTGTGTTTGGTTCAGTTTGTGGAGAGCAATCCTAAGGTGGTACGAGTGTGACTGTACCTGATACAGGTAAATTTGTGCTGCCTTGGAAGGAAACACAAACTTGCGGTGCATCTTGCTCCCGAAGAATCATGCACCAGAACTGATAATAACTAGGTGTGTGTGTGCAATACAAATTAACGAAAATCGCGATAAACTGAATACGGATATGGATGTTCTTTGGACTAGACCAGGGGTGGGGAACCTGCGGCCTTTTGGGATACTAGTTGCGGCCTTCTGCCTATTTGACATTCAGAATTCATACCGTACGATAATGGACAGCAACTGATACCCCTTTAGGGCTTTAGGGTATTTCATTAGATCATGGTTTCAGCTTCACTGCTTCTTACACATACAAGCCTTCTTTATGGCTTGAACAATAGGAAATATGGCAACGCTGCCAGTTTCAACTGGCAGCGTTGCCTTACGGCTTACGCCCTTACCTATCAACGATCAACTCGACTGGATGACAGTTACTGACGATTCTCCGATAATGACACGCACGCTTGTTTCCTTAAAACTGTAAATCTTTGATCAATTCATGTACCATTTTTATTTAAAAATCTTCTGGTACCTCAATCATGTCAAAAACTGTGAAAAGAAAATTAAAGGAAGAGAACAGAGTATTCCATGAAGAATGGGAATTGCAGTATTTCATAGTTGCTGAGAAAGATAAAATGATGTGTTTGCTCTGCAACGCCATAATTGCAACAGTGAAGAAACACAATGCATATCAGCATTATGCAACTCATAAGAACCACAAGTATGCTATATTGGAAGGAGAACCCCGAAAGTCTGCACTTACGAAGATGAAACTTCAAAAGCAGCAACAACAGCAAGTATTTAAAACGATGTCAGGTCTAGGGACTGAAATCACTGAAGCAACTTATAAAGTAGCATATATACTTGGAAAAAGAGGTAAGCCATATAGTGATGTGGAAATCATAAAAGAATGCATTGTTGAAGTTGTAGCCTCTTTAGATTCAGACAAGGTAAACAAATACAAACAACTACCTCTTTCAAGAAGGACCATAACTGATCGGCACCATGAATTAGCCCTCAATGTAACTGAACAACTTCATACAATATGCCAAAGCGAAAATAATGTACTTATTATTCGATTGCCTTGGATGAGTCCCTGATATTGCTGACTCAGCGCAAGTGTCATTTTTTATTCGTGTTATAACTGCAGATTTTCAATGCTACGAGGAGTTACTGGCTTTGGGTACCCTTACGGGGAAGACACGTGGAATTGACGTCTTGTCTCTCTTCAAAGAAAAATGCCGTGAAGCGAAACTGAATTTATGTAATTTAGTAAGTGTATGCACAGATGGTGCACCTTCCATGAGAGGAAAATGTGCAGGATTTGTTGCGCTACTACAAAAAGAACTGCCAAATCCAGATAGCTTGATTTCCTTTCACTGTATTTTGCATCACAGAATCTCTGTGCCAAATCTACTTTTTTAAGTGACACATTAAGTAAAGTTATACGTATTGTGAACTACATTAGAGCAAATGCATCACGACATCGCCAGTTTCGCAATATGCTTATGCTTGATGATGAAACATTCAGTGTGGATCTTCCGTATCATTCTAAAGTGCGCTGGTTGTCACAAGGGCAAGTCTTTGAAAAACTTTTGTCTTTGCGAAAACAAATCACAAGATTTTTTGAGGAACTCAATGAACCATGTAAATGGTCAAAAAAGGATTTCTGCAGAAATGCTGCATTTTTGTGTGAGTAATGTCAAAGCAAAATGACCTTAATATTTCTTTGCAAGGTAAAACTAAATCCATATATGAAATGTGGCAAAAAATCCAGGCTTTTCGGAGGAAGCTGCGCTTTTTCAAAACTATCCTTACCCGATCGGAACTTTCAGCTGAACACTTCCTGAACTGGCAAAGGTAATTGATGAAGACGATACAAGCAAATCATTAAGGGAATGCGATGTGAAAGAATACACAGCTGTCCTAGACTCCCTGATTGAAGAATACGATGAAAGATTTGAAGATTTTGAGAAACATGACTTCACACTGAAACTAGCTTTCCAACCACACCTGGTTGATGTCTCCAAAGCACTTGAAGATTTACAGATGGAGTTGATTGAGCTATTAGAAGATAATATCCTTAAGTCTCTATTTGATACTAAGAAGGATCCTGTTGAAATATGGAAAAATGCCGTTGAATACCCACGTCTGCGCCAACATGCTCGTCGAATGTTGTCTTGTTTCGGCACAACCTACTGTTGTGAATCAACGTTTTCATATGTGTCTCAAATCAAAACGCGCTTGAGATCTCAGATGACGAATATTCACCTGGAGGACCAACTAAAACTACGGTCAACGATGTTGGAACCAAATGTACGACTCATGTCCCGCAATAAGCAGTCACAAAAAAGTCATTAAATGGTTTATCACTTTTTCACTTAATATTAACATCATTTCACTTAATATCATTTTTCACTTAATATTAGTTCTATTGTCAATTATTCCCCCCCCCCCCCCCCCCCCGAAGAATAAATGTGCACTTGCTGAATTTTTTATTATTATAAAAGCCCTCACGTATTTCAAGTTTGATTTAAAATTAGTAAATATGTAGATTGTAGACTAAAATATGACATTATGTTGAACTGTATATGTTAAATTCTCAGCATGCGGCCTAATAGGGTCTTGGTTAAATGAAATGCGGCCTTCCAATGAAAAAAGGTTCCCCACCCCTGGACTAGACTAACACAGAGTATTGCTGCTTTCAGTGGTGATGAACCACGTACGAAAGCCTCGTCAGTTCTTCAACACCCCCATTTGCTCGACAATGCTGCTGCCAGCTGCTCGTAACCTGAAATGGGCGTATGGCCGAATGGTGCTTTATATATATATATATATATATATATACGGGGCTCCAATAAACCTTAGTCCCCCCGCCCATGGCCTAAACCATTAGAGGTACGTACAGTAAAATTAAACATACCTTACAAAAGAGAATTTAATCCTGCATTTAATGAGAAATAATTAAAACTTGGTGTTCCCGCCATTGGCTTCCAAGACAGCCTGAATTCGCTTTGGATAGCTTGCCAAAAGTGACGTGAATAGATCTTGATCGTTAGGCAAATTTTCTAAAACAGTTTCAATGTGTTGCGTCATTGTATCCTTCGAAAATCGATTTCCTGCAGGTTCTTGAAACAAGAGACATTCAACTTTGTCCTTTATATCTGATCCAATGTGTTCACAGACGTTCAGGTCAGGAGAATTTCCTGGCCATTCTTCATTTCCAAAGAAATCGATCTCATGGTTCCGCAACAACTCTTGAGTGGCTAATGCCTTAAAGCAGGGGGCTTTATCGTGCAGAAGTGTGACCTGATCGACATCCATAACATTGTTTGGGTTTCTTAGAAAAGGAATGACATGCTGGGATAGAATAATATCACGAAAATACTGTCCATCCCAACTCTGACCATTTGGCTTCAGCACCCACATGAGCTTCTTTGCAGTGAACAAAACAAACACACCAACACAGTCTGGACTTTTTAATAATTCGCGATAATGTTCATTGTCATCGATTTCATCTGGTGTTGTGGCCCACACTCGATCATTTTGGTAGTTAGGCCGACGTGTTATGTAAACAAAAAATTCATCGGAGACAGCTAAATGCATGAAATCATCCACATCCCAATCTTTAAGATAATGGGCAAACCACATTCTGTCATCGATGTTAAGTTGAGTTTTCTTGGCTTTGGAAGTTCATGCCAAGGCTTTAAACCTTGCCTATGACGGTACAGTCGAATGACCTCATCACTAACGATCTTTCCTCTCAACACTTCGATCTCTCTAAAAGTTTAGCACAGCTGTTTTTCCGCTTACGCGTACCACTTTCAATGATGTCCTTTGTTTCCTGAGAGAGTGGCAAATTTGGGCGCCCAGATTTGGTTGTATCCATTTCACATTCATCCAAAGTTTTATTCCAATTTCTTTTGACGAAGTCCTCACTTCTTCGCAAGTTTTTGGCAACCCATGAACGTGTTATAAAGGTGGTTCCAGCATCACGAGCTTCCCGAAATGTTATTGCTCGTATGCGATCTATCACACGTTGCCTCTCCGAATCACCAATTAATTGAGAAGCCACTATATTATCACTTTATCAGCTAGAGTAATTTTAATACCTGCAATAAATAATGAATTTTATATATTTTTATAATCACTAAAAACTATTTCGATATAAGTAAACATGTAAGCTGCAAATGGGGGGACTAAGGTTTTTTGGAACCCCTTATATATATATATATATATATATATATATATATATATATATATATATATATATATGGTGGTGTTGTAGTGGTTAGCGTCGCTGACTACGAATCCATCGTCCCCGGGTTCGAGACCCGACGGCAGCCGGCGCGCAGCAAAACCCAGCTGTTTATCCTTCCACACAATAAAGAAAGTGGTTGGTAGATACTGTAAATGGGTACCCTAGGTGGCCTAGTGGTTAAGACGCTGGGCTGCTGATGGGGCGTGGTTCGGATTCCACGTTAAACTGTAGGTCTAAGGTGGAGTGAAAAGCTTTACCTTCGTCAGAATGAACATTTCGGGCGGAAACTAACCGAAGGTTATATAAAAGGAAACAGGACCCAAGAATACCATTTTATCAACAGTTGATGAAGTGTCTGGGGGTAAAGAAAGAGAACTCGATACTCAGACATCCTTAACAGTGTGAGAAGAGTTAATCTTAATGTAAGCTCTTATGGAACGTCATTAGGAGGGTTCATTGAAAGTACGGGGACTTCAGTTCCTGAAATTAAGGGTCTGACCATAGAGTTAAAGACAGGTTCTTCCACAGGTGTATTGTAGATGACGTATCGAACGAGTATTTAAACTATACTATGTAGTGAAGTGGTGAACCTCCATATTTACTGTTTTTCTCAACCATGCTTGCTATTTGTTATATTCCTGCAGAGTTTAAGAGGATGTGTGTGTATATGTATGTATATATATATTTTTTTTTTTCTACATCCCTTGTCAAAAATAGATATGGGGACATTCCACCCAGCGATAATTACAGGTTTATTGCTATATCACCCTAAATGGTACTAGATGTTTGGTTATATACAGTATATATGAAACGTCTACTCGACATCTCATAATGAATTTATCTTTCTGAAATGACTGATAGCTATTTTGAAATATTCACTAAATATTTCAAACACTTGAAAACGGTGCTTAAATGTTTCAAATATAATATAAAAGCGTAGAAATTAAATATTTCATTTGTATAATAAGTTAGTTAGTTTTCTATTGTCCGCGCCTAGACGTATGCGCATTGTGGTTAAAAGTATTTTGAAATTGTGACGCCGTTTGTTTAGTGTTTGTATTTATAGACTATCTCTAAAAGAGGAGGAAATAATTATGATATTTGTGCATTTATTCCATGTAGGCTTATATCTTGTAAGTGGCTTTCGTGCATTTATTGGGCTACGTTGTAGCCAATGTCGTAACACCGCTTCCTATTGGTCAGCGAAGTTTAGCGACATTGGGTCTGGTAGTAGTTGGATGGGAGACCGTCCTCCGTGTCCAGATTATGTAGCAACCCTTGGTTCGGATCCCACGTAAAGCTGTAGGTCCGCTCCGTTATATGACCTTAGATGTTGCGAAGGAGGTTAAACAAACCCAATCATTATTATTATCGTGCATTTATTAATTTATTATTTGGCTAAGGCTTGGTTAGTGAAGTCTTTCAAGATTAAAAACTAGCCTGTATTCCTGAGCTAACCTCAAATTTACACCTCGTGATATACAATAGACCTACTTTAGGTTCAGTCTCTAAGTTAAACAGCCTATACTTGAGAAAAGACACTGATAAGTTAGAAATGGTTCGGACTAGAGTAACCAAGATGAATCTAGAACTGAGAAGTAAAATATTTAAGGAAAAATTAGCTGAACCTGATAATTATGTATTCACTTGCAAAGCATCGCATTACAGGAAAACTAATTCGAGTACTTAAAATTGATGTATGGGTTTGATAATGTAAATTGCAGGAAGTTATCTGAAAGGGATACAGAGTCAATTACAAGAATCAATAGATATAAATTGGCAGTCAAAGGTTTTTTTAGAGTAATGCTCTGAAGCAATTCTTTTTTATATAAACTTAAACTCGTTAAACTTTCATGCATTAGATATTTCATTGTTAGACAATTCATTAAATATTTGATTAGACATTTCTGTTAGTTTTTTCAATTGCTTAAAAAATTGGGACAATTTAGATATTTCAAATGACTGAATGAAATGTCTAACCAAATGTTTAACTAATATGTTAATGTCTAATGCATTAGACATTTAAAAATCACAAAATTGGGACAATGAAACGTGTAACAAACGTCCCTGCTTATATTTAAAGTATATTGCTTCCTGCTTCTCAAAATTACTTAAAAAACGCTTGCCACGCCGATTAAATGATTATTTATGGACGTCTCCTGATTAGTTTAGTTTTAAAGGTTCCAGTCAACTCGCCTGTGTACTTATATACTGAAGAAAATTGTATTTAAATACACTGACGGTAATTCAACTATTTATAGTTGTTTTATGGATATAAATAAGCAAGGCATATAACAGAATGAACCAAAAGATTTCATTTAAAATAATACAGGCAGAAATTTTCCACTGAAATTTAGTACACCCACCAAATATTTATAGTTAGATGGGCATTCATTATATTATCAGAATGTTTTGGTTCCTCACGCGGAGTTAGACAAGGCTCCTTGCTCTCTCCTCTGCTGCTTAATATGTACATTGATAGTTTAATTACTTCTCTTAATAAAGCAAGAGTGGGATGTTGTATAGATAACATGAGGATAAATTACTTGGTCTACACCGATGATATGGTATTAATAAGCCTTTCAGTTAAACGTCCAGACCATCTAAATGACGACTCAGACATAATTGTAAAGAACTTCAGGTTCTGTACAAGTGACGCTATAGATAATCTTTTTCATACTTTTTGCACTAATATTTATGGGCAGCAACTGTGGGCTAAGTATAAAAAAGCTCACGAAACCCTAAATTTGCTTTATAACACATTTTTTAAACTGCTGTATCCTTACCTCCAAGATGCTCAGCTCCGCAATGTTCGCTAATTACGATATCCCGAGCCTCCCGAAGGTAACAAGACGTGCTCAATACAGTCTAATACAAAGATAAAAACTCAGACAAACCAACACACGTTTTTCTTGCTTACATAAAAGTACAAAAGACGTCTTGGATCACCTGAAGATCAGGGCCCCAGCCTTCTTAGTTAGCCTTATAAGGCTAACTAACGAAAATATCACGACCTAACCTAACCAATCGTCAAGGGCGTACAGTTGACCTAAACGAGTGGTTAGGTTAAGTCGTGATATTTTCGTTAGTTAGCCTTATAAGGCTAACTAAAGAAGGCTGGGGGCCCTGATCTTCAGGTGATCCGACGTCTTAAATGTATTCGAGATTCATTTTATTATAAACATGAAATACATTCTCACCTTCATTAATTACCTAAAACTCAAAATGATGAACTCTCTCAGGATGAGTTTTCACCTTTTAATTTAATTCCTATTTTTAGCATTTTTGATCAATTTCTTTATTCACAATATTTTGAATCAGCAAAGCGGATCAATTCTATTTTTCTTCACCTTATTATTGAGAGACTCGTCAGAGATTACATTTATCTCGCGAGAGTTTATTTTTTAATTATTTATTTATTTTAAACTTTATTATAAATTTCATTATAAACAATTGTGATCATAATAAAAGTTTACCTTTTATTATGACCAATTGTGATCATAATAAAAGTTTACCTTTTATTATGACCAATTGTGATCATAATAAAAGTTTACCTTTTATTATGACCAATTGTGATCATAATAAAAGTTTACCTTTTATTATGACCTTTTCCCCTTTCCCCCTTCATTGTTTTACTGTGTTCAGATCACATGAAGATCAGGGCCCCCAGTCTTCTTTAGTTAGCCTTATAGGCTAACTAACGAAAATATTACGACTTAACCTAACACATCTCGTCAAGGCGAACAGTTGACCTAACGATTGGTTGGTTAAGTCGTGATATTTTCGTTAGTTAGCCTTATAAGGCTAACTAAAGAAGACTGGGGGCCCTGATCCTCAGGTGATCCAGTCATTCGTATTTCATTCATCATCACATACAGGGTGTCCATAAGTCTGGAACCATAGGGTAAAATAAGTAATTCATGTTTTTCCGTTTACGCAAGTGCCCATAATGGTCTTTGAGTAAAGAAGAACGCATCCAGGTAATTCTGCTCGTAGGAAATCGGAGTCAGAGGGAGTTCGATGACGAATTTACAGATGCATCCGGACCACGCGCCGATAACACAGAGCTGTGTCGGCAAACTTGTAGCAAAGTTCAGGGAAACGGGATCCATAGGAGATAAACCACGCAGTGGACCTCCGAGGACATCCACCGACGATGACACAGCCGCTACCATCCTCGTTCATTTCACAAACAGTCCCCAAAAGTTTCTTCGGCTTTTTATTGCCGTTTTTA